>DWTT01000443.1:0-15668 GCA_018250895.1 Carterocephalus mandan | reverse complement strand
TCACAAATACCTACCTACTCTTTGTTGTATTACCTGTTGTATTTCATACCAATACATAGTAAAAAACGTTTTATAAAGCGAGCGTCCACTAGTTATGAATAAATAAATAAGTTCTGGCCTTTGAATGCGAAGAAGTCAAATGGAATCGTGAGCGGGTTGTCAGTCGCAGATTGTTTCGCCAGCCGATATTGTCCCCCGCATTGATACCCTATCCTCTCCGGATTTCTTCAGATCTAAACTTTCGTGCCGCGAGCAATAGGTATGTAAAACAAAACTTCCGATTACCCAATAGTTTTTAATAGATTCAATTTAATACATTTGTTTAGACATTTGGCAGTTATAACTAAAACATCTATAAAGGTAATCCAGAACAACATTTCTAGGTTAACTAATTTACGAGATGAATTGTGCCATATTATTATATAAAATAAAATAGAACAAAATAACTAAAATTAAAAGTTGGTCAGCATTTTTCAATATTACTATTCGAGATGTTTTATATAATTTTAATATAAACAGACATATCATGTGTCAATAATAAACTATAACTAACTATTAAAATAATAATATTGAGTATCTAATTTATTGTCATATAAAATATACACTTATTATTTCTTGTAAATTAATGAGTAATTGACAATATTCTCCTTATAGGCTAACAACCCACCCAAAGATGTACTACCTAAGTAACTAGAAAAATGATATGCAAGAAGCTAATATTATGCATTTAAATTTCACGAGGTGAATGGCACTGGAAAGGGACGATAATAAGTAAATATATTTAATGTAATGACTCACCCACACTTACAGACTATAAGCTCACGTAGTTCTAGGAAATAAAATTGCGACAGACCTTATATTCAGTTTGTGTTTGTGACATACAATTTACTGCACTAGAAAAAGAAAAGATTAAAAAAAAAGTTTTGCAAATATTTGTATTAGAAAAAGAACAACAGATTTAAAAAAAATTGCACATTATTATTATTATTTTATTTTTATTATTATTATTTTAACAGCTAGTTAATTTGAAGAAAATGGGTATGGATTCAGCTAGTCAAAATTTATCCTGTTTATAACAGCGCAATTATTTCAACTTCCGATTTTTAGGGCTGATATACTTCGAAGAAACTTGTTACCGCGGGGATTGGGTGTGTAAGGGTGGTATTTTTTAAAAAAGGTATGAAAACCTAATAATTATATTCCCGATCGGAATTTAGCCCAGTAGCTTAGCCGACCACTAGATCAACGATGCTGTTATTATTGAAGTGAAAAATCTACATTCAGGACTGTAAGTGCAGGAGAGAGAGGTATTCAAAGAGGTTTCCTCGCTTTGACGAGTTCCTCGCTGACAGTCCACAGCTTGTTCTGCACCTCCTTGTCGAACTGGACCTTGGAGGTATACTCCTTGCAGTCCCGGTAAAACTTGCACGTATGACCTTCAATGCTGTAGTCCGTTGCGCAATACACTATCGTCTCCGAACCCTGGGGACACAAATTAAGTGATAAGTGTAAATGCATGTTCGTTTGCCACTTATTTGTGACCGAAAAAGATGTTGTCACACGTCTTTTAAAACTTTATACAAAAGCATTTTACATGAGTGAGGTTTTAGATTTATATTTTACTAAACTACCCCAGAATGAAATGTTATTGCATAACAAATTCCTTTTGTTTATTAACAAAATCAATATCCTTAGTTACCCTATCTTAACTTGTAGATAATCGACATACATCATAATCATGTACATGACATGTTAATTTCATTGTGTTTGATACAAAAATCTTTAGTTAATTTATGGTATTTTATTCATACTAAATTGACATTATAATAAATCTATGAAAAATACTTGCAATGACCTGCAATCCTGCCTGCTTCAATTTTTGTCATTAATACGCAAAATAGGATATTGTTAAATAACATTTATCATTATTAGACGTTAGACTAATTAACCATGTTGTTGGTAGTAAGCATGGTTAATTAGTCTAACCCAGTTTCAAAACTCAACTCACAACCCATGGCTAATTAACAGTTACTGTATGTAGTAAGTTTGTGTCGTATCCGAATAGAACAAAATCATGGGGTTTCAAAATATAGTGTTGTTTGTTTGTCAGGGAACGTAACATCAAGCCTGTATTTCTCCGAAGGGGCGGCAGAGGTGTGTTCTAGTAAACCTATTTTTCAATAGTTATGTTTAGGTCCCATGTAATAGTTAGTGAGCCTATAGCCATACACCACAAATTGAGACTCCGAGATATTATTGGGCATTACAAGTTAGAAAAACCCAATAGTAGTTGCCCGACCTGGGGATTGAACCCAGGATCCTCGGGTCGGCGACTGCTAAGCTAGAGGTCCTGAGTAACGACCACTAGACCAACGAGGCAATCATATAAACATGTTGAAGAGTTATAATTGCTTTGGTGTGTGTACTGTGCTGTGAATGAGAAAACTTTTGTTAGGTACAACTGACCTGTTTGGCAGATTTCATGAATAAAATAGCGACGGGTAACATCAGGAAGTAGTGGTACCATCTCAATGAGTATCTGTAAAAGACATGTTGGAAGTTAAAACAAAGTTCAAAGTAAATATACAAAGTTAAAGTTACAACTGTAAAGTAATACGTATGATATACAATAAAATTATAATTTATTATTATCATTATAAAAGTACCTACTGTCTATTTCTAAAATATCAGAAAATATGATCAATAAGGTATGAATTTATTACAGTAATTAAGCCCTAATTAAATTCACTAAATTATCCCTTTGATATAGTAGGAGCTTTAACATATAAGTTAAATAATTATGAACATCCATTCCTATTGTACTGCCTAAGAATGATGTAGCAATGAACATACTCCACATTTATCATGTCAAGATATTTTCAAGTCGTAGTATTGATAGATTTAGACAAGGTAGGTTAGGTTAGGTAGGTTAGCCGAGGTACCCTGCTTTGCAAGTTACCGGTAAAGGAAACTCAATAATACCTGAATAAGTTTGTGTAGCAGAAGCCTGGACAGCATGCATTCACATCAACACCGGATCCCTTTAGCTGGTTGGCCAGAGCGCGCATAAAGTAAGCATTCATCAGCTTGGAGTTACAGTAGCCGGCGTTATGTCTAGTCTTGCCTTTCCCAGACTTTGCCTGTTCGATTTCAGCCCTTAAGTTCAAGTCCTCAAAGTCTATTTTGCCTCGCTCATGTAGTGTTGATGATACAACAACAACCCTGAAACAGGAAAACAATAGTCATTGTCTTATATATCAATTATTTTGAATGACACATGCACATCATTTGTATTACACTAATTACATATTTATCTATTATCAATCTGTGGAGGTTCGGATTTCTTTAACAAGCAATATAGAGGAGTAGTAATAATGTAGAGATTAGATAGAAGAATTTAAAGATGTATTAATTCTATGAGCTTCTCAATTAGGTAAAAAATTAATATATTTAAAATAAATTACACTAAAAATGTCACACTCAACTTATTATTGACTAAAAGTTTTTACATCTGAATATCAGTGATCCTGTCAATATTGTTTTAACGTATGTGAAATTGAAAGTAAAATAAAGATTATTTGTGTCTGAAAACTTACCGACTTGGAGAACCTCTTTTCAAAAGATCCAATAGTAAGGTTGTCAAGTAAAAGTGCCCAAGGTGGTTGACTCCAAAGTGCAGCTCAAACCCTTCTTTAGTCTTCAGATCTTCTTTCAGTGGAACATACACCCCCGCATTATTTATCAGAACATCAATTTTGTAAAAACCAGCCTTGACAATTTCTACAAACTTTTCTATTGACTCAAATGAGGCAAGGTCCAGTTGCATTGGGATCTGAAATTGAACAAGACTTGTTGACAATATCCCAATTAAAACACTATCGATCTATCAGCATTTTGAGCCACTGCTGGAAGTGCTGGACAAAAGACCCCCTCAGTCAATGCCATTCCTCCTGATCCTATGGCTTCTGGCTGTTGCAGGAAATCACTGCTGACTTCTTCAGGACATCAGTTCATTGTTGGCCAATACTACAATTCCCATGTTTGTGGTCCCCTCTCAAGAACTTTTCTTACTCATTGGTTATCAGTTTTGCGACCTGCCTGCACATTGCCATTTGAGACACAACACAAAATATTTATGAAAATGTTGAAGTACTTACCTATTAAATATTTTTTTAATGCATTGTTACTATTTGACAAGCTACAAATGACCTTATACAATTTAAATAAACTGAGATATGAATAAACAAGTCACTGTGCCAAATTTAGCTACATATGATGTTTGACTTCCTTCTTATGTCTATTAAAAAACTAGGATGTGACATACAAAATGAATATTACTTTCAATAAAACATATAAATTGGTTAAATGACATCATTGATTGTACGTTCAGTCAGTGCTTGCTACATTCAGTAGTGTTGATTGCACTAAAATCAAGCTTCAATTTAACTATTGCAAGAAATCTTACCAGCTCGCCTCCACTGGGTTGTTCCTTCCTTATGAGGCTTATAGCTTCTTTAGCTTTTGCGATATCACGGCAAGCGAAAATTACTCTCGCCTTTCGACGCACTAGGGCCTTGGCCGTCTCCAATCCCAAACCACTATTAGCACCAGTGATGAGGAAAGTTTTGCCCCGCAAGCAAGTGTTGCTTACGCATTTTCCCCAATTTCTCGATCTCCATTTACGAATCAATCCCAGAGCTACTATAACTGATACGGGCACTGCGGCGTAAATAATTGATGGAGCAACCATTACTGATGTTACAAGTATTATGTATGTATAAGTTTTTTATTTGTTCCTGAAACAACAGTCCATCTAAGTTCGTACCTAATTAAACTTCACCTTAAATCAACTGAGCAACTTCAACCACAACTGCAAGTAAGGTAAAAAAGCTATCAAGAAGTAAGACGAAACAAAAAAGTAAAAACGTACGTTACGTATATACAGTACTATACTTATAAATCTGTGGTATATACATAAATAGGTATCAATGACACTTATTGACAGTAACGTCAACGTCAGTTCAGTTAAATAAAATGAATGACCACAGAGCACAGATTAATATAATATTAGTCCACACTCACAGAGTAGTACTCTGTTTTAACCGATGGGGGTACATACCGATTTCGAATACAGCTTAATTTATTTCGGGAACCAAGATGGCGGACTCGATTTTTACATAATATCAACATGAATATCGTGTTCGTAGTTTTATGGGGTGCTGATTACGAATTCATTTATTTCGGAATTCAATATGGCAGGCTCGATTTTCTATATTATTAAATCTTTGTACCGACGGCTTAAAGTGCCCTCAGAAGCACGTAGCGCCCATGAAATGTTGCAACTAGCGGTCACCCATCCACAAACCAACCGGGACCGTTGTTACTTAAATCTCTCTGTCGATCATTATTGAATCGGCGCGAGCCATTAGTCCATAGCTATGGACGCTGCCTAGAGTGATTCCAGTACCTAATGTTTTTGAGGAGGGTATCAAACTGGCAATTAATAAACGGAATGATTCTGTTTCACGCGAGCCAAGCTGCGGGCGTCCACTAGTATCTACTAATTAAGATTAGAAAGTTAGTTTATAATCTACTTTGCAACAACCCGCGAACTGTATTTTCATGTTAATTAAATATTTTTAAATCATAAATTTTAGTGAAAAATAAATCTCTACTGCTTTCATAATATTATTTAGTAAGTAGTATGTATGTAGACTTAGACGTAGAGTTTATTATCCTTCGAGTTTGTAGGTGCGATTTATCTAAGGGTCTGCCCCTGGGGTACGGACCTCGGCATAGGCCCCCTTTCTCTCTCTATACTATGGCTTAGAATAGATATACACCATAGAGTATAATAGTATTTACAGGAATATACACATTATACCACCAAGGATTAATATACATTAGGTCAACGTTATGTTTGTAACTATAGAAGAGGATCGTTCAATCACTCTGGGATACCTCATGTTGGCCGTTCAAAAGTTGTGTCTTCGTCCCCACCGGTGGTGACGGTGTACTTGGGGTCAGTAAGATTATATATGGTTAGATCGTTAGATCTAAGATTCGCAAAATAAAACAATTACTTTGATAGCTGGGCCGTTTATTTGAAATACACCAGGACAACTAGATAAAAAATCCAGACTATGAAAAACAATGATATGGCAGTATTATAATAATTATGAATATAAAATAATATTGAAATAAAAAATATATTGAAATATGAGCTGTTTACACGAAATTTATTAACATGGGATACATGTCATTTTTAATTTTAATGCAAATTGCAAACAGCTCATAATTTCAAACATTTAGAAGATTACGACATACATAAAATTTTATATTTTGAGGAATTTTAGTAAGATTTTTAAAATATTCAAAGATTTAAGCTAAAATTAACAGGATATCAACAGATTCAACGATAACAAACATTAAATTGTGATTATCAAGTAATTAACAAAAAGTTGTAAGTAGGTAGAGATATACAATTCAATAACCACATTTAGGTACAATAATTATCAGGGTACAATATATATTTAAAATGACGACATAGTACAGTAGGTATGATGTCTTAACCTTAAGAGGAAAATTTTAAAATGCTTAGAAATCACGCATAATAGTCGATATAAATTCATCGAGCACGTCAAAACACATTTTACTTTACTTATTTTAAATCTTGTTATGAAATCATTGGCACCATTTATCGAGTTATAAAAATATTAAGATATTTTGTGCCTCATATCAACAACCACTGGAATGTACGCGAAGAAAAAGTTTTATTTTGTTCGTATTAATGAAGGAATGAAAAACAATGTGGTGACGGTAAATCACACATTTATCAAAATATTTTTGGTGATGATACACATGCAGACTTTAAAATCACACATTTATCAGAATATTACTGTTATTTTGTATTCAGGTAGTTCCGCGTAATACCATGTGGCCTAGATTTAATTTTCCTGGGCCTAATTTTTTTTCTAAGGAAGGTAAAATTACCTATTAAAGATTATAAAGCAACAGATTATAATTCGTGTATAAAGAAAAATATTTAAATGCAATCCATTGCCTGCCCCACCTTACCTTATCATAGGTACATTCAATATAAATGTAAATGGGTCAAATCTAAATGTTGTATTCTGACTTAAATGTAACCAAACCGACCAACAAGCTGGTTTGCAAAAGATAACATTGTACATTTTACTAATTAGGTTAATGTAATAAATATAAAACCAACAGTTAATTGATTCTAACGATCTATAAATAGGTATCTAGGTACCACTTATAACAAAACCATTTGTCCAATATAACACAAATATATTTATAGGCAGTACCGGTGATTCAATCCATCTACGAATAACTATTTTTATAATTTAATGTAAGTACATATTTAGTATAATAATAATCAGCGGTAGGTAGCGAGCTTGCGATAAGCCGCTTTTTCTTTGTCCAAACCCAAATTGTTTCTTCGCGCAAATTTTTTAACAACTTTACACTTTGTTTTGATAAAAAAAAGTATAAAGTTGATATCTTTGCAATATTTATAACTATTAAGCATTAAATGCAAAAATAAATTTAATCTAATAATAAATAAACCTACAGACTCTCCATCCTTTGAAACATTGGGTAGCAGGAGTAAATGACAAATTTATTAGAGACATTTGAATAGGTAAGTCAATTCAGAATTTTAATGATTTGGCAATAAGTCATTGCGATTCATTCACACTTTTGCACAACTTTGCTCCGTACAGATTTTTTAACTAATGAATACATTTTCCTACATGGGAGTTGACAATTGGTGCCGCGAACGGTCTACACCAACATCCACCGTGATCACCTTTCCGTCGACTGGCGATCCACTGTCTGCACTATCGGGCATGATCACACACACAAACGACTTGCCATTAGTCGTGTCCTTAGGATATATAGTCATCGGAATAAATCTATCACTCGTTCCATCCACGTATGCCCACAGCCGAGAATGGACTTCGGGAAAGTGTTTCTTCAACACGACCCCCCGGCTCTCCAGTTCGCTTACAATATTTCTAAAACAAATCTCTCTAAACTTGTGAGCCGTAGCAGCATTCTTCTCTCCCGCGTTGCACGATTTGGAAGTTAAAATGAGCGTTTCCCGATCCTCCGGCGTTCCTTTGCTATCCCTTCGATTGCGTTTTCGATTCTGCTCTTGTATAGATGCCGATACCGTTTTGCTGAGTCGTAACTTTGCACATCTTGACACCATTTGTCGCTCCCATTTCACGGCACCTTTGGTTGGCACCTCACTGATAATACACACAGCTACGTACAAAATTACTCTTGTCTCCGGATTGTAAGCCTTGCATAGCTTCACTACTTCTGTGTACAATTCTGCACCCATTTCGTTTGGTTGGAGATCCGTCCATTTAATGAATTCAGGCTCGCTCAAGTATTGATAGCCGTGAGTCGTGAATTTTTCCGCTGATTCCGGGCTTGTAAAGAATACTTTGACGACTCCTCTGCCGTGAGCCAGGTATCCTTTATGTCCTATCGTACTGATTTGATGAAGCGAGTCAGCGTCTTCCTTTGCCGCCGATATAATTTGTCGACAAAGTGCACTGGCGCGGGAATGTAAGCAGACCTTTCTATGTTTCTCCCAGTGTGCTCTGCGGCATTCCTTTGAGCAATACATAGTTGTACAATTATGGCACGTCTTATAATGCCTCTTGGCGTCCGTTAGTGGCGCTCTAGAGGAGCATTTTGGGTATTTGCACTTGACGAATGCTTCATCGGTGCTATTTTCTGTTTGGAGGGATGCGAGGGACAGGCGGGAATCATTGCGAGTGAGGGAACTATCGGAACGAAGGGCCATTGGGTCGAGACTGGTCCGGCGATCTAGGGAGGCGCTCGGGTTGGCGTAAGGTTCGCTTCTCCTTCGAGAATGTTCCCCCTGCGCCGACCGCGGTCGTCTCGTCTCCGGCATCGGGGCAAGAGTATCAACTAATTCCGTGCCTGAAAGTAAAAACATAGCTTTACATCACTTTTTGGTTCATACTTTGTAGGTATATCTACGCAGACTCAGGACCATTTCTAGTGAACACTACTAAGACATGACGACATGCTGTGTGATATTACAATCTAAACGGGAACATGCTCGACAGTAATAAATATAGATTATAAATACCTAATTTTGAAAAATGCTGCCATCATCGGTCTATGCATGGGCAGGTGGACGATTTATTGTATCAATGAAGTAGGGCGAAAAATCCAATATATTAATATAGGTAAATGAAAATACAAGAAAAATATCATGGACAATTTAAGCGTACCTACATAGGTTAACGTAGTAAACTATAAAGGTATAAAATTATAAGGTAACTTATTTTAGTTCGAATTCGATTTCAAAATATCTTATGTGGATACATACAAAAATCTTTCCTTTGCACGTAAATATCTAGAAATTCGAAATCGTATTATTAAGATCAATTAACAAAACAAAACAAACATTATTAAGTTAATTAATTGTAAATACATCCACGGGCTAAAGAAAATTTTCTGTGAATCTAATAAGAAAGTGCTCTAAAACTGCGTGTAGGTATGGAGTAAGTAAAAAAATTGGAACGGCCGTGACTTACATATCGTTCCTACCTGGTCGGTCGGGGTCCGGGCTGGGGTCGGTGAGCGAGCTGCGCCCCTCGCTGGGGGTCCCGAGGTGGCGCGAGGCGGGGGACACGCTGCTGTGCCCGCTACTGGCTAGCTGCTCGTACCGCGGACTCTGGGGTACGTTCTTACTTTACAGTGATTAACTTACGTAACGTATTAAACTTTTAGTAACGTCCACGATGGGTTCTTTTGAAACAGACAGACAGTCCAATTCCTTTATTGTACACCAAAAGGACACAGATACAACATACAACAAGACAAGTATCTACATAAAAAAATAAGAAAAATAACAGTGAAACAATAAAGTTAAAAAGGTACGTTACAGGTACCTACCCTCGTTTCATACCACTTGAATATATTGTTACGAATTTTGTGGCTGTTTATAAACAAAAATCCCTATTAAATATCATTAATAGCTATGCATGAATTTATATGGCGCGCACTCTACAATCTGTTTTTTTTTACAGAGGGTATTTTCTAGCAGAATCAGTCTTAGGCACAAATCACTAAAGTCAAAGTTTTGGGTCTTATGTATCTCTGTAGGTATGCATAGTCTGCACTTGAATTTAGTATCTCCATGGATTTAATAATTTCTACCCATGGAATCATTAAACATTACGTGTGTTTACTTATGTACATAGGTATCTATTATATTATTAGGTAACCATGTTCTCTACCTACTTAGTTTGTGTTGGGCTGGCTTGAATCAAGGAAGTTTAAATGTCCATGTTTTGAGTAAACCGGAGACATGTGTTTAATGCTGAGTTATTATTTATTTATACCTACTCATATTATCTCAGGTATTATCTATCTTTGGTATATTAATAGGTATACCTTGCCACTCATGAAATAGTAAGGACTCGATGGCTTCCTAGGGCTTGGCTGAGGAGTGGGTATTCTCGCGGGCTGAGAAGGCAAGCCCAAGAGGGAGTCCAGTACATCTTCCAGGGTGGTAGAACCCGGAGACGGCCTCGTGATGCCCAAGTTCATTGACCTCTGGGACTCTTGCCAGTCTGAAAATAGGCGAATGAAATTGTTTTTAGTTAATAATGTATTATTATCTTTTACCTCATCTTAAATTTATTAAAAGATTTTGAGTAGGTAAGTAGGTAGGTACCTACTTACTCAATAATATTTGATGTACTTGATTAAACAAAGAGTTGGTATAAAAGGGCTGTCTTAAAAAAAATTGTAGGACCAAATAACTTTTCGAGATAAATAATCTATTTCAAATAATTTAGTTACTTAATGTTCAGTTCAGTTTTTTGAATGGTAACTTAGTATTCAATATTTATGTTTTAACTCAGTGTGAATTTACTGGATTCTGTCTTAATCTAAATAAAAAAAAAGATAAAAAAATTAAATAAAATAATAATTAAAAGACATAGGAAGGTTACTACACTAAGAATTTATCAGCGAATATTATCTAATTACCTACCTAATAATGTCAAGTCAATAGCCATTTAATCTCAACACGACTAATCCAACTGGGCAACAGGGAATAGGTCCTAGTGTACTAAGATTGGTATTTATGCTATAAAATACTAGTAGGTACCCACAAAAGTTATTTTTTACATAACTCCGGTACATTACTGGTTACATGTACCAGGCTACTATTATCTATTAGTAGTACCAAGTATGGAGACTATTGAGGTCAATTGTACAAACATTTAAACTGGCTAAACGAATGCAGGTTTAAAACCAAATCAAATGAACACAAATGCTACGCATAACATAATATTAAAGTAGTTAAGATAACTTACCATTGTATTTCATTCGTTAAATAAAACTCCACTGCAAACCTTTAATTGAAGGGCTTAAAGTGAAAAGGGTTCAGCCAACAAATACATAATTTGGAGCAATTCAAAATTTAAAATGTGATCACCTACATTTTTTTATAGGTATTTATGAAATTTATTTGATAAAACCGAAATAAAATTTTGTCCATGTAATATAAAGATATTTGACGCAAATATAATCCTAAAGCTAAAATTGATATTTTTAGATTTTTATTTTGTGATATAAGTATTTAGCTCACCTCAGTCTGCAAATAATATGCCCTTTGATAATTTTTAAATTTTGTATATGCTCTTTTCATCATAACCATCAAGTCTTTGAGATTTTTGTTTTTAAAATATGTCAGACAAACCCTTTTAATTTCAAACTCTTAATATCACTAGCCGCCAAAGCTAACAAATATTCATTCAAATAAAAAATATTTAGATAGTCATTAAGTACTTAATATACGGCACAGAAATAAAAATAAAACAAAACATAAAATAAAACTGAATATATTTAATAATAATCAAAAGTAACTAAAGTACAATGATCGAAACAATAATAACCAAGACATTGTTATGTAATATTTTCAAACGGACATCCATCATCTAATAATTATACAAAAGGTACGGAGATTCACTAACGAATTATACTTTCTACCACTACGTATAAATTACATACATTTTGTTTTAGGTACTATTTTGTTTGTGTAAATTTGGATGTTAACTAGAGAGCTTTTTTTTAAATAATTAGCGAAGACTACAGAAAGCAAGTGATTGCAACGAAAATAGCGCCGATTAGTTTTCTTATCTTATCATAATTAAAATTTAATATTCATTTTCGCATAAATGACTCGCTACATTTACAGCCTAGTCGTAAGACTTTTTATATGTAACGAGACATTATAAGTACCAAATAGGTGTACTTAATCGTCGAATTGACGAATTCGTGGCGCTTTCGGATTCATTTAATTTTCGTCAGTGCGTTTGAATTTTCTAACCTAATCAGAACCTGTATAATTTACTAAGGGGTTAGTTGAATCCCCGACATAAATTACGAGGTGATTTACGTAGAGAACTTGTATTGTAGACTGTAGTCTTTTGTTACTTCTCACCAACGCGTATGTGGTTCTGATATCTGTTGCCCTCAATATTGATGCTCTATGCATATAATTCAAATTTCCTTATTAAGTATGCATAATCGGACAATATTACTGTAACTTTTGTGACCTTTTAAAGCCTATGAATACGTAGAAATGGAAAACTACTTAACATAAGACATAGTAAGTAGGTAACAGAAAATTAGCACCTAAAATAAAATATAGTGATATGATTTTATATATTATTTACACTAATTATTTAACTAAACCTAATTGATTTTTGTTTAAAACACACAAAACGTAATAACTTACTCTGTACACTGAATGAAATAACATACTTATTTCTTATTATAATCAACTGGTTATCGTATCAGAATGCTGTTAAAATTATGGCATTAATATTGTTAAAACTTAATTACTGACTATACTTGATGCGTATATTTAACGTATAGTTCCTGCTGAAGGTCATGTTTGTTGAATAATGCAAAACCCGACTAGAAAAATGAAAACCCTCGCCTAGTTAGCCTGAGATGGATGTATGGATGTAGACTGTTGGTAGCAATATTTGGAAATATATTTAATTTTTAAAAAAAGCCCGGTGTAGGTAATAATATTACTTCACTTCAAGTTCACTTCCTATGACCTTTCTCCTTTCCTTCCTACGTATGTTGCCGTCTCAAAATCCAAAAGTGGCATTATCTAAACGACAGACTTTATTTTCTTGTCACGTCTTAAATAAATTAGACAAATAAACTAATCAATAACTTCTAAATAAACTCGAAATGCATCAATAAAGACTGTTGATAGATAAAATATATAAAACTTCTCTTTAATATTACCTAAAACCGTTTATATTTTATTTGGCGGGTATCTTACAATGAAAAATAAATTGTACTGGCAACATTGAATGAACAGTCACCTTTTGCATTGACCGAGTATACAAATATCTCACGTCATCTCGTTGAAAATGTGTATTTAGGTACGAGTGTGGCCAAATCAAATACACATTATGTATGAGAATTGCAGAATTATGTATGAGAAATAAGTCTGACGCACAAATCAGATAATAAGCCGCCAAATCGAAATAAAACATGATATTTGTAAAGCCACATAAACTAGATTCTTAAGCAACTACAAGCCAGTGCCTATATAAATAATGCAAAAAGGAAAGCACTTGTACAAAACAAATAGAAATTTGTGTGTAAAATGGTGCAATAAATGTCACAAAAATAATAACATACATAAAAATGGTCCTGAGTCTTAAACACAAGTCTATAAAGCTCTAAGTATTACACATTTCACAAATGAAATCATTCAGTCCTGAAACATTGCGATTTCACTAACGGAACTAAATACAAAGAACAGCACAAAATAACGCACAGAGTAAACATAACATAAAATTAACAAGAAAGACACTGCGGGTTTGGATAACGGGGGGCTAAATGCATAGATTGTCCAGAAAAAGAAAATCAGGTACCACGAATTCCAATACGCAACCGTGTTCTGAACACGTAGTTTTTACAGCGTCTACATTTACATTGTATACTGACTACGTCGGCGTCTATTCGGAATGTCGTTTGGGGGCATTTATCAAAACCTGCAGTGTACATCGTGGAGTGGTCACGCTCGCTCACCGGGCGCCGCGCGGTGGTCGAGGCGGAGGGAGGACGGCGGCCGCGGGTGGGGAGGGGGCAGTGCTTCGGACACTACCAGAGGCGTTTGTGGCGATTCCAAAGGTTTCGTACCTGTGGACACCACAGACGAGTTACCGAGTGCGTGTACTAGAAACTTTTGTCCGTAGGACAAAAAAATTGTATTCTTAATGCTTAAATCCCGTGACGTTACAAAAGTAAGATGTGCTCTAGTCACAGCCAATTATCGGTCCATTCAAGGCCCATCAGTTGTTATCGTAAAATTAAAAGTCGTTGAACTATGTCAGAGGCCTTGGGGCGGCTAAGAACTTTTGACAATAGGGTTGCCAATGCATTGAAGTAGCGTGGTGAAACGCTCCAGACTTTCTCAGTGTGAGTAGCGACCCTACCCTGGTGCGGGCCTACAGATGCGCGAATTCTATAAATATTATAAATGTTGCGCGGACATAAGTTGTTACTGTGCGCACCCTCGGCTGTCGTCAACACTGTTACCCATTCAGCCATGACGTCAAATTTTGTGGAATTGCGACTGTGTTGTAAAAGTTTGAATGAAAGACGACAGTCGCAAACTAATTAGTCAATTAAATATAATGAGACACTTCAATGTATTATAAATTTTGGATCTCAAAGCACCGCCGTCTGCTAAGCAAGAGCAACTTAAAAATAAGTTATTAAGAAATAGGTAGTACGTGTTAAAAATATTCAGTAACTAAGAGCTAAGTAAATGTGAATAGTAGGTCCTTATGTATTTTCTTGGTGGCACGAGCAAAGATAGCCATTTGGTTAGAAAAAGCTTTCGTCAATTGTTGCTTAAAAAATGGCAGTATCGCAAAAGCGAATTTCATTGGAATTTGGTTGACAACGCATTTACTTCGCAAGTGCCCATATCTTAATTTTAAAAATAAGAGAAAAATGGCGCAGATAAGTATTTAAAATTGATTTAATTTTAATAGGCATGCAGATTTAGATTAGGAATAATGTCGTTAATCTTGTCTTTAGTAGGTAAACCTTGACGCTTTGACGATACAGCCATTTTTCAAACCTTTAAGCTAAATCGAGTACAGGTAAAAAATATTTAAGGAGTTAAAAAAATGCATAATATGTAGATTAACTTACCAACAAAAGAGCTCTCAAGCCAATATAACTTCTGACTGGACCTGGGCGAAGGCTGTCTATCGACGTCACCGTTCGCGGGTTCGAGTCCCGACACGTAGTGAACGATGGCTGACGTCACTTCCTTGATCGACGTCTGAATCTCTTCCGAAGCCTTAGAAGACGCAGACTGCTGGAGCAGTGATGAGGCTAGTCTGAAAATGGAACAATACAGCGTGAGTGAAACTGTAGGCAATAACTAGTATGTAAGGTGATAGAGTCTATAGGGAACCAAATAGGTTTTATATGAAACCTAATTGGTTCCATATAGAGTTTGCCCGGGGCAGTACCACCGCCCGCCACGGTACCTAGTACCATTTCTGCTGTGTAATAATTGTTTTTAAAGCAATTAT
>DWTT01000442.1:0-15672 GCA_018250895.1 Carterocephalus mandan | reverse complement strand
TCCTCTTCTCAGCAAGCCTTGGACTTTTCAATAATTATTATAATAAAGTCAAGACTGATATTTGCCTAATATTGAAACTGTTGACCCAATCGTATTCTGTATGTAGTTCGTAGTAATACTAATCAGTCATATGAACAGTAGGTATGGTGTTTTTAAACAGTGATTTAACTTGTAGCGGTCTAGTACTAATTTTTGAACTAGCGGTCACCCCTCCGCATATACTCGTACCATCCGCCCCCAATCGAGCGCAGCGACGCGGGTCATAGATGACTCGTAGGCCTATGGCCCTGTGTTTGAAAGTGTCCAAATAGAATGGGTTGAAACTACATAGGTACTTTATTTATCTCACGGAGTTGAAACTTTACCTTGTGATATTATTCGGTACTTAATTCCTATTTTTATTGTAAGCCTGATTTAATTATTTACCAAAGCTTGGCTCCAGCCAGAGCTACACAAAGAAATCAAAGGTAAAGGGGAAAGGATATTTTTATTCATATTCAATTGAGTGTTAACTCGTTGAAGATATTGGCTTTGCATAATATTTTTATAGGCGACATCCTCCTGGGCACCATAAAAGTGTAAACTTGAGCTGCTATTGAAACTGCTTTAATTGCTTTTTCCCAATCTTTGCCTCTGTATGTAACAGAGAGAAATATAGGTATCTAGCCGCTGTACCTACACCATACCTAGCTATATATCTAAAATAGAAGGGATGATATATCTTAAATCTATCGTGATATAGTCTTTGCGTAGAGCAGCTGTAAGGGTGCCTAGAATTTTGATTATTTATTTTTCTCTATTACCAGACCGCACAGCCTTAACTTACGTACGTACGTACAGTACGTATTATTTAAATTTTCTTTATTAAATAGGAAATTAATACATAACATTTAATATTTTCTTAGGTAAAGGGTGTAATAGGAATAGTAAAAGCTTAAAATACCAATATAACTGTTAATAATATTGATTAATTTTCCTTTAAAAAGGCAATAGCATAATTCATAAAATTAAATACCTACTCAACTTACAACTTAGACAACAATGCATATGAGTTAAATCTCTTGGCCAAAATGAGTTTCTGAACGAACCATCGCCCTTTTAACAGCGTCGGGTATTTTTGAAAAAGCGGTGTTGGTTTCAATCACTTCTCCTCACGCTCGCAGCAATATGTGATTTAGCGTTGAGATTTTACGTACCAAAAGCACACTGCTCATACGGGAGAGGTGGAAAATAATTTGCTCTACATTATATTAATTCTATAACAAGTAGAACAAAAACAATAATCATCTGAAATTGAACTCATGTTCATGTTGCTCATTTTAACTCAAGCCTTCATTTCCACAAAGGGTGAGGCAGAGTTGGGTAAGGCACCCACTATTCATCTGTTATGTTAAGATTAGACTCTCTGGCCCAGCGGTGTTGCTAAGGAGAAGCCTGCCGGGCGAACGGTTTTAGGTTCGATTCCAAATTATTTATTTGTCTAATAAATGTTTATTTTCTGGTTTGATTTAGGCACAGACCACATTACTGAAGGTGTAGGTTTAGGTTTGGTAAAATGTGTAATCATGTTTTTAGGAGGCGGTAGAGCCTATATACAGTTCGCTATGTTCGTTATGGTTACCTAAGTTATTTGCATATTCAGCCGTACCAATGACGTCATCATCGGTTCCTAGAAGCGACCATCATAGGAACTAAAATACTCAAGGGTCGAAATGCATCGAAGACCCTTTTTATAGAAATAATAAATGGAATAATAATAGAAGTTAGGTATAACTTTGTACACATAACTATAATTAAAATTAATTTTACCATGTGTACTAATTTGTGTATCTACGAGTAACTGTAAGTTTCGTTTGAATGCCTTACTAGGTGAGACAACTAGTAAACTACTAACAATATTATTGACAAGACGCATGCATGTCTAACCTTCAGTAGGTACATGATCGAAACCCTTAAACATATAATTAAAGAATAGACACAAATAAAAAAAACTTCATTATTTTAACTACCAATTCAAGCAGGCAGATGTTTTCTCAGGAAAAAGGGTGTAATAGGAATAGGAAAAGATTAAAATTACAATATAACTGTTAATAATATTTATTAAATATTAAATAAATAGACGATCTTATGCATTAAAGACAACATTAGTAGTTCAGCTTGTTTGTATCGACCTATATCTTCTGATGGCATCTTGTACGAACTCCGTGGCCATATCTAATCTCTCCGGTGTAACAAATGCGCTGAGTTCCTTCTGCGCCTCACTCAGGGACTTGATGCCACTGATCTTGGTACAAACAGATGTGATTTTACAAAATAGAACGACGACAACCGCACCAAACATCATTGCTGGGATCTTTTGGATTAGGTGGCTTAGCGCACTTTTCGCGGTGCCGAGGAATTTCTGAAACAAACACATCAGAGATAAGCCACATAAATATTAATTTTAAAAAAAGGTTCTATCTCAATGTTATGATTATTATGACGGCATTTAGAACAAATTGAAAGTCTCTTTTATTCATGATGAAGTTCTAGATAAATGTAATTGAACACGCTATAAATAAACAAATAACTCTTCAATTATGCCCCAGCAGACATCCCTGAAGCGCTACAGTAGCACATGATCCCCAACAGCATTCTAAACTCATTATTATGAACACAAAGAGCACTGTGGATACGTCCTCTGCGCGTAGCTGACGGATTCTCGTGTAAAAGACTGTCAGTGCTTTTTATACTTACAGCCACTACATTGCCGACGGAACTTAAAATCGAAGTGTTTATGTTCGATAGAGACGTTCTCTCCACTTGTTTTTCTACCAGAAACGCAGGAGCTTTCACCTCTTCGAATCTATTGTTCCCCACGATGGCATTTTTTAATGGCTTACTTTTAATATGTCCTACTTTTTTGCTTCTTTCATCGTAGGGGTATGGTAGTGTTCTTATCTGGAATCAAAGTGATTTTTTAATACGAATTTTAGGGTAATACAGATTTATTTATAATATTGTAACGGTAGTAAATATGTAGTCCAATGGTAAAACTATCTGATACCTGATAAGGTTCTTGAAAATCCACTAAGTTGTCAACAAAATATTCCTGGCCCAAAACTGCGGCCAATGCTGTTAAGAAAATCAAAATTCTAATCATCTGAAAAACATAAATATAAATAGGTTTTTATTAAAATTAAATAATAACTCATTGAATACTCTAAGAAACTAGTTACTATAGAAAATAATCACATGAAGTCAGTTTTTACTTACCTTTATTTAATTTGATCGTGATATTACAAAATACAGAGTAAGAATAAGAAATATTTTTATGAACACTCCTTAAATATAACACGAACTAATGTTGTGATTGGAAAGAAATGTTGTTGCGAAATATTTTAATTAATTAACTAATTGCTCCTATACTATGCGAAAGCGCACTCACAAGTTCTATTAGATTATTGGCTCAGTAATGACGTCATGAATCATTTAAATGACGATCCTCCATTACTTGAACTGTGAGAACTACGATGCTACTTAACCATATTTTTTTTCTATAAATTTTTTGACTATGTTTGATAATGATTTGATATAAGAAGTTTGACATCATAAAATTCTGGATTAGGTTCAAAATAACAAAATCAATAAAGCGAACGTCATTTCTCTTTGCTAACCTGATCTGATCAATAATAATAGTTGCTATTTTTCTTGATTTATTTTATTAAACATTATGCTAATGTATTTAAATAATAAAGTCAATAATTCGAGTTAAAATCATTTATTAAAAATGCTGTTCGTAAAATCTTAATTGAAAATTGATCGTCGTCTCTTCGTAGATACTGTATCGGCAACCTTTTGAATCTTCTGATATTTATCGATCGCCGTCTTTACAAAGTTAGCTGCATGGCTGATCTTCTCCAATCTTTCTGGTGTTATGAGTGATCTCATTTCTTCATGAATGGGTCCGACGCCATGGAATTTAATTGTACAAAGATTGGTGTAAGAACAGACACCAATCGTCACAATTGAACCAAGGAAGAGGACGAACATGCTGTTCATTACCCAGATGAATGTTCTGCCCACGTAGCCGACGATTTGCTGAAAAGGGAATGTGAGATTAAAATAAGAAATAAATACTCAGGAATGGACATAATATCGAAAATCGAAAATAGCGTACATCTTTATTGAAATCAATGATCTACAGAAGGCTGCCATAGGTCATCAATACCGATAATTATGATCATCATTACACACTTCAACAACTCTATACTCAGAATGAAAAGGTCGATGTCCACTTCGATAGTCAATGCGTTGGTGGATTTCAACGATAGAATCATTCCAACATTTCCTACCTTTCACTATATTACCCTTCCAGTTGGGAAGGGTAATATAGTGAAACAAGGTAAGGGTTAAGCCAAACATACAGCGAAATCTAACAATTATTGTCTCTTAATGTTAATATTTATTATTAAAATAATAGTCTTACCCTACTTCACTGTTATACTTATTCAAACACAAAAGTTAAGGTATCGAAACTCAGAGTTGTTTAGATTTGAAACCCTGTCTGATACTTGAGCCGAAGTCTCAACTACTCGCATACAGTATTAGAATGTATTTTATTATGTACCTACCTAGCGGAAAGCAACATATTCAAAATCGAAATGTAGACTCAATTATTTAAATAATAATATATCTACCCTAGAATCTGGTACTTGACTCCACAGCAGACCGAATGTAGATGCGTCAGGTTCCATGAGGTAATCGTTGGGATTGTTCCTGTATAGGTCATAGCTGAAAACAAAATTTATTTATTCAAAAATTTATGAGCAAACCAGCGTCGAGGCGTCGCCCATGACAACTATGAGTAACTTTGAACAAAACTTTTCTATGGACGAGAGTGTTAATATGACTGGAAATATATTTTAAGTAGAAAGGTCCTCGTGAATAATCTATCTGAAACACTTAAATTTAAATTTGAAGAACTTGTTCATTTATGTAACTTACACAATAATACAACACAATACTAAAATGATGAAAAGAAAATACAAGGAACAACTAGAAGTGTATCGAAAATTCATTTCTTTATACCAGCAATTAATTAATTATAACAACTAATAGGCAATAGTGGCTATAATATATAAGCAGTCCACTGCAGAGTAGGTATGAGAGTAAGTATTATCTAATTTCTGGTATGGCTCTCTTTGACATGGTACCCACCTTAAAACCGACTAGTGGTATGAGGAGAACTGAATAATCGCAAAAACTACAGAATTCCTGATTAAAGATACTGCAGGTTTGAGTAAAAGAAATACTGAGTCACTGAGTTCCTATTGTCCTGCCTAATCAAGTTGTTTTTATTAGTTTTTTAATGAAATATAGCTAAAAAAATTTAAAAAAGGGCTTTTAGGTTGCTAAGGGCACCTGACGGAGCTGTTCTTAAAAATTAAAAAAAAAACCTTTTTTAATTACCTATTACTGCCATATTCTCCACCGTAGCCATAACCTGGAGCGTAAGGTATGTCAGGATACGCAACTTCGTCAGGATTGGCATAGCCGTAATTCGTTACCGCTGAGTTGTCCTGGGGAAACAATTTTTTTTTTCAGAAATTCATTTATATCAACCGTAGCAGACCGTACAGTACGTACGTAGCAGGTATTTTCTATTCGTTATACCTAAGTAGATATAATTAATTATACTTTTCCACTTAGCGGTCCCCCAACGTAGTAACGCTCATCTTAAAAATATTAATCAGTATTTTAATTAAGTTAAAAAATCAAGAGAGAAATTTTTCTTTTACTATTGAGCTTTTTTTGTGTCGTTACTTATTTTTTCAGCCTTTTTAAACCCACTCGCGGACACTTATTCCCATTGCGCGTCTAAAGTCCCTACCGCAGATACAAACAAACACCTGTTGACCTTGAAACGCCTGAACAGATTTTCAGAAATTGTAGCTAAGAACTATCTCGATCACGTCAGCTTTCAAACAAAAAAAAACGACACATAATCGGTATATTTGCAATGGAGCCACGATGCCACAAACAGACACGCTATTTTTACGTTGGGGTTAAAATGTATTGTAGTAAATACTCAAATAAACACTAATACTCACTATTCTATCACTTCCTGGATTTGGTTCGTCTGCTAACATGTCGTGTCGGACAACTGGGCCTGTGGGCTTCACTGGTTCGATCCTGGCTCTGCCTTCATTTTTATGCTCCTCCAATCTATACACGGGATGGTGCTCATCCACACCCACTTGCTTCTTATAAACTGCGTGCGTTTCCGCTGGTTCCTTACTTGTATCGGATGTTAGTGTCGAATGTTTCTTTAAAAGAGCGTAGGAGTTAGGAACCTCTGTCGCTAAACTCGCGCTTAGTATGATTAGCAATGTTGATGTTACCTTCATCATCTGAAAGAGATCAATAGAAAATAAATTATGACTTTTACTAAAGATTTTTAAAAGATTAATATAGAACTCCACTAGAACTAAGACCCGTAATAATAAACTCAAAATCAAAATACGTGAGACGGCTTACTGCATTCTTAATTTGTGACTTATTAAAAAAAAACATAACTCTACGCGCTAGACCTGAGGTATTACTTACCTTTATCTGCCATATAATCATTTGCCCCTACCGCAAATCGAATTCAACCCATAGCGGTCAAAGGCATAGATTTACACAATCTACATCACTTCGAATACCTACTATGATGGATTGAGTGACTATTGAGGGAAACCTATTTGATTATAAGCATAATTTTTACTCAAGCAAAATTTTAGTTTTGGGGAAAAGAAAATATGCGAGATTTGTAATTCATGACATCTATGATATTATGATGTCATGTGGTGTGGCAGAAGGGTGTATTAAAAACAATAATATCTGTTACACTTACCTTTTACCAAGTATTGGTCTCTGTGCTCCTCTGGTTCTTGGCAGGAACTGATGTCACTATGAACTTCCCTTGCACTATTTATAGGAGTCCTGGGGAACAATACTGTGTTCGCCCTCCATGTTCCCCATTACATATCTACGATTCCTAAGTTATCTCAGAGTCATTGTTTTGCAATAATGGATGCGACAGCGTACGGTAGAGTCGAAGATAAGGTTCGTCAGAGCTTCGGAATGTGCATGAACACATTTATTAATCCCGTTATGACGTTTACAGTTTTTGGGCGGTTAGGAATTATGCACAATAAAATAATAAATATGCCTACATCAAATAATAAGCGATCACAGCCCAATCTACTCGTCGTCAATCTACAATCGTCGACTATCGAACTCGTTTCTCACTCGAGCATTGTGGGTTCAAAGTCAAGCGGCGTACGCAGCAATGGATTTTCTATGTACTTGAGCGATTTTAAAAATTTTAAATGTCATCTGTCATAAAGCATCGTGGAATCCTGCATGCCTGAAAGTTCTCCATAATATTCTCGAAGGCATGTGAGCCTGCCAATCTGCAGTTGGCCAGCTCGGTGAACTAAGGCTTACCCCGCCCAGTCTGAGAAGAGTAACAAAAATGTCACTTTGGCAAAACCGATCGTAAGATTTAACTGTCAGACTTAATTTGACTAGTTACGCAACTGACCACCAAAACATCATCACAACCCCACCTCTTGATAATGGAATGGATATTTAAACGTGATCTACAATTTCATTTCTTAAGTATTTACTACGTCGTATTGGAAGCGGTCAGGAGCATCGTTACATAGCGCAGTCCACACTCATTTGGAGCTGCAATTCGATGGAGTGATGCCATAATCAAAGAACAAATAAGCGCCTTCTATTTATCCAATAGTTAGACCCGTCTTTTCAGTCACGCAGTTCCGGACAGCCTTGTTTTATTTGTAATGGAATTCCAGCCGTGACCTATATTATTTCTTATTGATTTATCGACCTGCCCACTAATTATTTAATTCTAAAAACAGATCGCCGCACAAATTCCGAGCTTCTTCGAATAAAATAACTTACTCGTATCTGCCTGAAAAAATATGCCTGAGGGCTGAGGTTTCTACTCTAGGTAAGTGTTTTCTGCAAATAAAGATACTTAATTGAACTGAATGTCTTGATCGCGCATGTTAGAGTTTTTATTTCTTCAAATACTCATAAAGCACATAATATTCTTATTATACTAGGATGTGTGCTCGGTGTATAGCAATAAGCACATAACAGGGCACCTAAACATAACTGGTGAATAGTAGGTGTACATAAGACTACCTGTCGCTTCGGGAAATACAGCCGTGATGTTATGTGAAGGACTTATGGTTGATACTCACTCGAAGTGTCCATGAGTCTTACAATGTACTTTATCCGAAATAAACCGTACATAAATGCAGATAGGATAACTGCTACCTGTTTGTGTTTATGGCATGCCCAATGACTAATAGATAAGTTAGATTTTGTTTCTGAGAACAGTAGGTCATGCATTTAACATTCTTGTGACTAATTTAATATTGAGATTTAGTTGAAAGCACTTTTTATAACATAAGAAAATAATACGAAAAAATAATATAAAACCCCTAAAACATTCAGATATTTTATCTTAGATGCAGAGACTTACCGTTTCACATACTCCCAAAATAATCGTATTTCTTCTTCCATAACACTAGTCATTGTTACAAAACTCACTTATGTGTTGATTTCATAACACACTCAACTAATAATCCCACGTTTAATTATAAAAACCCGTTATCTATTTATTGTCTTGTCATCAATGACCTTCACTTTTCGGTTGTAACTTGGTTGGTTTGGGACTAAGGCCTTATTTATTAGGTATATTTATTTATTTAACAAAAGTCGGTTTTTTTTGGAATGGAATCGGTTTAATAATTCATAACCACGTCAGTGAAGTATGATACTCCGAAATCGATTGTAAATATTTTTAACGTTCGCTACGGCTTCCATACTAGGCGTCTACACATATATATTTCAGGTAGTTCAGGGCTGAATAACCAATAGACATCCATTCATAGAAACTGAATAGCGTGCTAGCCACTATCGATCATAGCTTTTAGTACATACTACCTTGGAACTTGAAAAGTTTTACGACAGATCCACTACTATTGTCAGCGACATCAATATTGTATGAATTCTATGAAAAATATTATATTCTTGCTTTGCCTCCGACTCCGACAAAGTTTAATACCACTGTAACTTCAGTGGAATAACTATGCATAAGGCGATTATTTGTACATATAGATGATTTCTACTTAGGATATAAATAAAATTACCACAAATTGATTTCTTGTATATATCATAAATTTTACTGCCGTCACATGCGAGGCTTACACGGTGGTAAGGTAATGGGAATTAATGGTTAATATTTATGCGACGCATTCTTATCTGTCTCAGGATACCTCAGCTAACATTATTCTTTTATATAATATACCTGCCAGATATGTAATATAACAGAATAATGGGCACTATTTGTAGAGCAGGGCAAAAAGGAAAAAGAAAAAACAAAAGAATTAATACAACGTACGTGTGCCTTCATTTTAGATATCAATATGTGTACAAGCCACCATAAAAGGTTTTTATACTAGATTTAAAAAAAAATCAGATGTCAACTAATCAGAATCTACCTATTTTTTTTTATCTCCACTGGTCATAATGAGGAACTTGTGAAAATCATAGTAAACGAACTATAATGGACTTAAAGAAGATACCCAATGATGTCCAAGTATTATTGAGTGCATCAGGTAAAATAAACAACTTCAAAAGAGTAACCGAGGAATTGGTAAGTCTAATTTAAATAACTAGGAATAGATCAAAAATAATACAAACTAAAGTGCTAATGTCATTGATATATACTCGTATTTAACTCAGTGGCTAATGTAAACAATATCTAGGTTAATTTGGTTATCTAAGCTTAATTTTGACAGCAACATTGGTTTAATTAAATTGATTTTTCTTTATTTATTTCAAATGAATGTAGAGCATTGGTGATTTAACATACTTTTCCACTGGCTCGCAATTTTTCAAACTGCAGTTGAACAACTTCCTCATGTACGAAGTTTTGTTAGATTGTTCAAATAAGTCTATATATATAAAAGGAGAAGCTGACTGACTGACTGACTGACTGACTGACTGACTGACTGACTGACTGACTGACTGACATATCAAGGCAGGGCCTAAATTATAAGGGTTAGGACCTTGAAATTTTCCACGGGGGTTCCTTTTACTCGTATAACTTAGAGGAGCACTAAGAAAGGATTTTTTTGAAAATTCATCCCATAAGGGGGTAGGACGGGGGTGCAAAGTTTGTATGAAACTTTCCGTTTTTGAAGTCAAGTGGGCAACCCGAACGCGGGCAGACGTCCACTAGTACCATATAAATCCGTAGTGTATGTAACCAACCATTGGTTGCTTTCTTGAAGTCCTTAAAGTTTAACCACACAACTTAATGTTTTTTAATTCACGTAATATAAAACCGATTACCCGTGTCAAATTGCACCACTTTAAAAGCTTGTTTAAAATAAAAATTAAGAGTCATTGGGTGCACTGTTGAACATAGATCTCTCGGGTAATCAAAGGGCATGGACTGATGTCCCTACCCTAAGTTTCAGGAATTCCAAAACAAAAACTTTTTCACTATTTCGAATGCTCGCCTTGTAATACGTAAAAACCCCGCTTATGTTTCAGGTATATAATTCGGTAGATGCTGAAAGTACATCTGTAGCAATTAGGATCAATATACAAAATCACTGGCTACAAGTCGTCGATAACGGCACGGGCATCAAACAGGCCGATTTCAAGCTACTTGGAGAAAGGTATGCTACAAGTAAACTTGTCGATATCAGCACCCTGAAGGCAGCTCCAAGAAAATATGGTTTCCAAGGACAGGCGTTGGCAAACATCATTGAGGTATCGCAAATGGTTAAAATAACATCACGATGTGTAGACTCAAATGATACTTGGATCAAAACATTCTTCGAAGGAAAGGTACGAGATTGCCATGACATAGCCACAAGGCCTTCAAAAGGAACGACCGTAAGTTTATTTTTAAATTTAATATGGATTGCCTACTAAAAACTCTAAGTTTGAATCTTTAAAACAATCAATCAATGATATTTTGCAACCGTGATTTGCGTATTTCACAGGTTGAAGTTAATGGATTCCTATTTAATCTGAATATTCAGAAGAAATCTATAAATGCATTTAACGAATTACAAGACATAAAATTATTTTTAGAACAGTTAAAACTGGTTTTCCATAATGTTTCCATTAGTTTAAGAGATGATTCGGTTAATGAGATAATTTTCAGAATACCCAAAAATAGGGATTTTTATCAAACCATGAAAACACTATTTGAGATTGATAGTAATAACATCAAAGAACTTAAAATTGAAAAAAATATGTATAAAATCAAAGCTTACATTGGGATCGAAGATAGGGATTTTAAAAATTATCAATGGATATACTTGAATAGCAAATATGTACATACTTCTAATATTCACAAATTAGTGAATGATAAATTTTCTACATCAACAAAAATTAATTGCAGGAAAATAATTAATAAAAAGGTAAGTAACTTCACCGTGTAATAATTGTTATTGTGATATCAATACATTTTTCGAATTCTTACTAAATGTTTATAATATTGATGATCTCAACTTGTATTTTGTAGAGATTGAAGAGAAATAACGAAGAAAGCATAGAAAATAAAAATGTTCCCTTTTATTTTTTATTCATAACGTGCCCGTACTATGAATATGATATTCAGAATTCAGGCAAGCAAACAATTGTGGAATTCAAAAACTGGGAACAAATTAACAAAATAATAGAAAAACTAGTTAAATTTTATTTTGGCGACATAGATCTAAAAAATATGCAACACAATGATATTGAAAATCAACAGCTAATTCCTAATAATAGTGAGGACACTAGAAAAGAGGTGGCCAGAATTATGGACAAGATATTAGGAAATCATAAGAACACATTGAAAGTATCTCAGATGCGAAACGGAGTCAAAGGTATATTTATAAAATTATATAATAATATATAATTTTATAAATAATATTATATTATTATTATATATGTATAATAATATTAAAGGCATACTTATTCCATGATCGAGATGAGAATTCGAAATTGTGTAAAGTACCCAACTTGCCAACTTGATGAACTAGTTAACTATGTTGAATTAATACTAAATTACTTATCATCCATAGGAAGCCTGATAAGAAGAGCGAAGAGAAAAAATATAGGTGAAATCAATAAAAGAAAGTTAAGTCCTAAAAACAGAAAAACACCAAACATCCAACATGAAAGTTTAAATAAAAATAATCTACCGACTAAAAATAATGACAATAATTTTAATGAAAATCCAAAATTGAAGAACCAAATCACAGGCTATAAAAATATTAAAAAAAAGAAATTTTTTCCTAAACAAGTTATAACATGTAAATGCAAAAAGAAATATAAACTTTGTGAAAATTTCAGAAATGAAGTAGATTCAAATAAAGGGAGATGCGGTGATATTAAATCGAATGATATAATTGATTTAGTGAACTTTGATAATAATAAAGCAATTAATGAAAAATCATATAAGATGACAGATACTATAGATAAACCTGTCACAAAGGTGGTCAATAAAAATTATGTCTTAAACAACAAACTATCTGAACTTATCTCCAAGGTACCTAAAAATCCCGAAATGCTAACATCTGTGAACAACAAGAAGATGAACAAACCTCGGGAACAATATACGAAATCATACGATTTATTACAAACAATTTTAATGACTCAAAAACCTGTTAATAATCAAGCATATAAAGATTTTAACAAAAACATACAGAAATCTAGTAATTACCAATTCAATTATATTTTAACTACTTAGCGCTTTTTATTTGTCTTAGTACTGATTAGTCATAATCAAATTTGTTTGTATTGTATTGAAATGCATTATGATTAATGTATGATAAAAACGAGTAGGTCATTTTCACTTATCTACCATTGTATATTTTTATTTAATTTCATCTATATGTCTCTTTAAGGTCGAGCAAGTTGTGAAAATAGTTTTAATTTTGTACATAAACTAACATTTAACAGCCATAAGCATAACTTCAAAAATTTAGAACATAAAATAAGGGCCAAGAAATTGAATAATAAACAATCCAAAAGTAACTTAACAATTGATGATAATAACAACCTTCAAAGTAAAATGGATAAAATGAGTAAAATATACGATAAATTGGAACCTAAGGCTCATAACACAAATAATATATGGCTACAAAATGAATATAGACAAACTGAACTGGGAACATCAAATGAGAGTAACATAGTAGAATTTGCTAAAAGAATTCGAAAACAAGTGCTAAATGACATGTCTTTACTATTTAACAGTAATAATTGTGATAAATTTGACGATGAAGATGAAGAATGTACTGAACAAGTGAATTATGGCGTTAGTTTTAATTTTAGGAGTACTTACAGAGTTTTGTTGGAATCATTTAATAATTCTTCACAAGTGGCTCAAGTACACCAAAGTTGCCAGCATGAAACTTTTTTACACATGGACTTTTCACGAGATCCTCATAAACATTATATGAAGAACCCAGATGTTACTAATATGAATAGAGATGAACGTATTAATAAAATTTCAATTGAAAAATGTAATGCTGATATGACGGTGTCTACTTGTACTACTGATGAACCAATGGATCCAGTAACTATATGTGAGGCTGTAATTGATACTTCTAAAGAAATTCAGAATAAAGATGCTTTAGTTATTAACGAGCTAAATGAAAACATAGATGCCTACTTTGCAAAATCTTGGAATAGCAATGAAGTTTCAACAAACTTAGTTATTAACAATTCTCAGACTAATAAATCTGAAAATGCACATTTAAATAGAATAACTTCTCCTGTACAACATACTGAAATTAAAGAAAAATCAACAAAACATCCATATTACCAACAAGCAGATAACCTTAAAAATTGTGATCATGATAAGGAAGACGATATCAGACGAGATAATTCGCTTTTAAACTATAAACTAAACAACAGACAGAGCTTTATGCCTAAGGGTATGTAATTGAAACAATATTACATACATTTCATTATTAAGCCTACCCTACCACTTACGTTCATATCGTTTAACGTCATGGGTTGTAAACTGAATAATTTATGTAAATTATTAATGGCATGTGAATAATATTTTTTCAGGCATGTCTCAAATATTCAATAATTGTTTTTCCAAAAATAATTGTTCGTATAATTTGGATTCGGAGTATTTTAAGGATGTAAGTATTATAAATTGTAGGTAATTGTAGTATAAATTGAGGTACCTAAATAGAGAAGTAAGTATTTAAGTTGATTTTCGTTTGTACTCATTAGTAAAGAGTTGTTTTATTTTGCAGGTAGTTTATGATAATTTTGTAAAACATGTCACCGTAAATTGTGAGAATTTGGAACCCAACGTTCAACAGATGAAAGATTTTACAACCGAACACGTACAAAAATTTACTGACAAACTAAAGAAAACGAGTTCCCATTTAATGTTTGGAACGGATTCATTGGCAGCTGCAAAAGTTATATCATAAATATAATATTAATTTTAATAGTAGAGCATGTATCTAATAATAGTAATAAAGATAAGAATAATAATAGTAATAATCTTATCAAAATACAATTATTTCTTCAAATCAAAGAGACAATAGTAGAGATATAAGTCGTGAAACTTAGAGAACATTTATTTAAATAATAGTTCCTTAAAATATTTCAATCGATATTCATTACTTGTTAACAAAAATTTTTGCAACTGTTCAACGCGATTTAATCAGTATGAGAAGACGGGTTCAATAAATAATCTTTAATATTTATATTATACCTACTTATAAAATACATAAAAAATCATACTAAAAGTTACTAAACCAAAAATTACCTACCTGCAAGGTTAACATGTGTCTAGTTTAACATGTATCTAATGTTTTCCGGCAGGTTTTGGGCCAAGTGGATAGTAAATTTATTGCAGCCGTAATAAAAAGTACAAAAGAACTGGATTCGCCGCAATTTCTAGTATTATTTGACCAGCATGCTGTACACGAAAGGATCAGACTTGAAAATAATTTATTATGTAGGGTTAATAACCTCAGTACTCCTGAAAAATAAACTTGTATTAGTACGGCTATCAGTTTACTAACTAAAACAATTTAATCTTACAGACTATATTAATGGTAATAATTGGAAAAATGTGTCATTAGATGAAATTTCCCTGAAAATCGCTAAGGATGATATACTTTACCTGCATAATCATAAAGACAAGTTTGCCCAATTTGGGCTACAATGGACTGTTATAAATGATTCAGATATTGTTGTGAATGCAATTCCTGAGGCAATTATGGGCCGAAATCCAAGACCGGTGAATATTTAAAATCATTAACTCATTTATATACTTTATTTTTTATTTTATAACATTTTAATTTAATTTCTATTTCGCAGGCGGAGACTATCATTAAATTTGTTAAAAGTTTAATCTCAGAACATATACACGCTCTAAAATATCTAAAGGGCAATGTGTCATTGTACCCACAGTCTATTATGAACCCTGTGTGTAGTGAGGTGAGAAAACATACTCGTAATTATAAGAATTCCTATAAAAATCTTTCCCACGTGTTCGCTGCGACCCATAGACGTCCCACTGCTGGGCACGGGTCTCCCCCACAGACGCAGCTGCGGGAGGTCTAGAGC
>DWTT01000441.1:0-15678 GCA_018250895.1 Carterocephalus mandan | reverse complement strand
GGAGGGGTTAGTGGCCAACCCAGTGTCGAATGTTCTCAAGCCAGCCGAAGGTCTTCGACAAGGCTTAACGACTGTTTTCATCATTGAAAACAACCGGGACCGACGGTTTTACGTGCTCTCCGAAGCACGGTAGCGTCCATGAAATTTTGCCACTAGCGGTCCACAAACCGACCGCGCCCGTCGTTGCTTCGATCACATTGAATCGACCCGAGCCATTGGGCTATGGACGCTACATTTTACGCCCATTTATACACACCTCTACACTTTTGTAAAGTCATGTTATTCTGTAACTTCAGATAAGATGCGGCGCAGCGGAGTGGGCATTCTGGGGCGGGCGCGAGCCAGGACGCTCAAGATGACTGTCACTATAGTTCTAGTATTTTTTACCTGTTGGTCGCCTTACTACTGTTATTGTCTATGGTAAGTTTGTACAATTTCAACGAGGTTCGAATCCAAGACACGGACGGTTCTAATTTGGTGCGTTTAAAAATGTAATTTCAATGCTGTAACGGTTAGGAAAACATCGGAGAAAACCTGCTTGCGAGATTTGTCCATAATGTTCTCGAGGCATGTGAAGTCTGTTAATCTGCACTTTGCCAACGGGGTGGAATATGTGTGCCCAACAGTGGGACAAAAAAGGGTCGTGGTGGTTGTCACATAGTCGTTGGTATGTCTTTGTTTTAAAGGCGAAGGGAAGAAGACGTTGTGCTATTGCAGTTTAAATACTGATTTGATAACACGATTCTTGAGAAATGTTTCTCAACAAACTTAACTCTGACCAGGCGAACTCTTAGGCTCGTTTTGTTATACGCAATTTATGCCTGTAACATTACTTTTCATTCCTTACTTAGATCTCCAATCTACTCCACCTGCTGGACAGCACTCAATTTAGCACCCAACCAGGTGGAGGAATTTCTTTCAAAATCGGCGACAAACCGCTAGGACCGTAGGAGTGAAATGCTTTATCATGTAGTAAAACTCAATGGATGAATAGATAATTCATTACTCAGATATCTAAACATCTAATTGCAGGTACTGGATAGATAAAGACTCGGTCAAGAGTCTGGACCCGGCGTTTCAGAAGGCCATGTGGCTGTTTTCGTGTACCAACTCCTGCGCCAACCCCATCGTGTATGGCGTCTTCAACCGCAACCGCTGGACGTGGCGATCTGGCCCCGTGAGTATTTTGTCGTAGAACCTATATAGAACCTTTTATATTTATGAAACCTGTATAGGTGCAGGTTTAGCCCGGTCCCGTTGTTTTGAATGATAAAAACAATCGTTAAGCCTTGTCGAAAAACTTTGGGTGACTTGAGAATATTCGACACTGGGTTGGTCACTGACCACTCCACCAATCAGCATTGGAGCAGCGGGGTTGTATGCTCTAGAATCTCCCTCAGTGGTCTTTGGGGGATACCTGTGCCCAGCAGTGAACGTTAATGGGTTGTAGCTATCTAGGTTCTGTTTAGAGTTCGTTCCGGAAAGAACTACCTTACTACTAACGAACTAAGAACTAATATATTGGAACTAACTAATACTGACCACCAAGGTACTAAGTACCATTTCTGACGAGAAAAAGAATGTTTATGAAAGTTAGATTCTGGTTACACTTTTCTAAAGGCAATCGTAGTTCTCAAAGACAGCAATGCATCTGTGGTCTGTGAAGACTTAGAACGTCGCTCCTTTTGCTAATTAATTGTTCGTGCATGCATTTTTTTCTCCTCCACAAACCTTTAGTATGGCACGACTTTCTTCTCGCAACTGAAGCTTGGAGCGAACTTCTGACAATCGGGTTCAGCAGCCAAAAGCCTAACTAACATGGCTTATTGACCGTTACCAATTACCAACGATATAACGATATAACATGTACTAGGTACTATGCACAGAAACGATAAAGAAATAAGGCCACCTTATTCCTGAAGGGTTATTATCCAATTAATTTAAAATATCTGAACATTACGTGAAAAACTACACGTTATATTGTAGAAACAGCTGTGGTTTTAAGGTTCTAGGTACTTAGTCGTATAATGTATTGTACCTATATTATTATAACATATACCCCTGTATCTTATATATATACTACAGCACGCTCGGTGTCGCGGCAGCAACAACAGACGCGGCTCGCGTTTTGCTTATGGCGAGTCAATGGAGATTTCCGCGGCCACTCTGGCAAGGGTGAGAAGTTCCCTGCACAGTGAAAGGAACAGCAGACGAGACTCTGGACACCATTCTGTCAACGGGACGCAGAAACATCACAACAATAATAACCACCTTAATGGTCAAGTTTAGTTATTAAGTAACGTTTCTCCGTTATAACGTTATACGTTTAACCGTTAAACGAATAACGTTACATGATTTTGTACAAATAGTTAATTTTTGGAATATGGACTAGGTAGCTCTTTGCTGCGATTTCTTAGATTTGAAAAAATACGAATATAATGTGATTGATTGTAAATAGATCTTGGAATATGTAAAAGAGAGCTTTAAAAACATATCTAGAATAAAATAAAATTATTATCTTTTGCAATATAATTGTATTAGATTCTGTATAACTATCTCTCTGTTTGCTTATTTTAGAATTTTAAAATTATAAAAACACGTACTTCAATATGAAAGATCCGATTTAAAATGTTTCTTTCTGTCGCTATTTCTAGCTTAATTTTTCAGCTTCTTATGCCTTCCAATATACTTTAATGGATTTGTATTTGTATGTTCCAATCCTAGTGTAGTTTAAATCTGGTCGTTGACTTACATATCAAATAATATAATGTTTGTTTGTAGAATGGGAAGTGTTTCTGAGTAATGGTCGATGTTATAAATTCTCTAATAATGTTTTAAGAGAGAACTCTACTTAACATTCCTAAAATGTTTTCTTAGTTATTAGGTTTATTATTTAAATTTAAAATATGATAGTCAAACCAGATATAGGTACTCATTTTAATGTTAATTATCACATTCCTAATCATTGATTATTGTAATATGTATTTTTATGGATGTATCATTGTTCGATAAGACTGACTTTTGAAAAAGTCACAAAACAATACATATTTATTTATATCATTTTATGCCAATATTGTTTTGGTATAGAATACACGTTGGCTGTGAGATGAGACTCAGCTGAAAATTAAATGAATTGTAAATTTTGTACCAAATATTACCCTCTAAGCAAATGCGTAAAGAATCTTTAATAAAATCTGAAACCCTACCTACCGACTTTTATTTTATGTACAATACATAATAAATAAAAATCTTTAATACAATAAGAGTTTATTAAAATAATTAGCGATCAACATTACCCAGATAAAGACAGAATGATTTTATAGACATCGAAAATCTTTAAGTTTTTACTTATCTTAAAGTAGACTCGTTAATTTGGTCAGATTTTGGCTACATGAAACCAATTTTACATTATATTATATAAGACTTTAAAATATATAAGACAAACACTTAAAAATACAATTTTGTGGCACTCATGAGTTATAAATGAAATTAACCAGATAAACAATTACGCTACGTTTCACATGTTTTAATGTTCTCACATACGTTTTACACAAATACAGAAGTGTACCTAGCTAATGCACTATAACGCCTGATATGAAATGTATTAGTAGGTATATATTACAGAGGCCACCTCTAAATATTCAGAATCTCTATTTTGAACTACTTATTTCATGAATCACTAATATTTGTCCTTACTTATGAATATTTCAGTAATATTTAAATAATTACCACCAACGAAAAGCAATTGTTATTTTTGGCAAATATGTACATAATTTCGCTAGTTATTTATAATTAATTTTAAATCGTTTATAACGATTAAAAAAACGTTTGGTTTAACATGACTAAAATATTTTTAAACACTTGAAGTGTTCACTGGTTTTCTTTAAAACATTAAGATATACAAGCAACTGGAATGCAATGGCGTATTGACTGAAGCTACGTACTATTTTACAAGTATAACTTATGATATGGCACATTCAGTTTTACAAGTAATAAATAGTTAAAATACACACGAATCACGATACATTCATGTAATACTGTCATACAAAAATAGAAGCACAGTTCTCAACCACAATACCGACGTTATTTTAAAAGCTTTCCAAACTGAATTATGTATTTTGTAGGTTTTTCACTCCAAAAGATTTTGACATCAATCAATTGCCGTCATAAAGCAAAATGACGTTTTTTATAACCGCACCCAGTTAACGAGGTGACTATTGATTTCAAATTACATAGCTGGTTATTACAGCATTAATGGGTTATTATGTTATGAAAAAGCTTTTAAGTACTGTAGAACGTCCCTGCAACAGCAAACCTTAAACAGGTGTGCTTCACTAATAATATAAGTAATGGCACGTTTAGAACACACTGATACATTTAAGCTCCCAACTAACAATTACGCCACCGAACTGCTCAATTCTACCGTTCGATATAAATAATTTATATTAACGTCACTAAACTAACATCAAATTCCAAACAAGGACATGCTTACATTTGAACAACAATTTCGTATATTTTTTCACCACCATATTATACCGTCGTTACATTATCGTGCACAGTTAAATTATATATTAAACGATACATAATAGAACTTTATTAGGCAGTTAAACACATTTAAAAATAATATAAATAATATCGCTATTTCGATTTTTATTTATTAATACTTCTTAAAATACTATGCATGAAACCAACAAAACGCAAACAGCATGACGTAAAATATTAATCACAACGAAATCTCAATAAAAATTACACTAATTACGTTATTGTCCTGGCACGAAATAACGTTGTAACGTTAAGCACGTAACGGTAACGTTTAGTGTTCGCCCTTCTCTAGTTCGGTAAGTTCGTGCGCGGTGGCGCCCTCTCGGTCGTTATGCTGAATGCGATTCTTTTCGATGTCTCCTTGCGATAACGTCGTCACAATTATAGCTCCTAGTGCGTCGCAAACAACGTTGATTGTTGTACGGAATCGATCACTGAAATTATTTTAAATTAGGTTAAAAAATAGACCATAGAAAAATTATCCGTAAGGTAACTTATAATGCCTACCTATACCTAGATAGGCAGTATCATATGTACTTTTGTATCTAATACATGGTCGATTATGTCTTTGACGATTATATGTATCTTTTTTTCTGTAAATCATTTACTCATAGAAATGTAAAACTAGCGTCGGCGATAATAGCGCAGCGTAACGTATCGAGTCGATCGTAGTATTAGCAATAGGGCTATCACCTCTAAAATATTTGTCAGATTAATAGGAAGTGGACGCTAACTAACACGGTGGCTAACTGGATGGATTCCCCATTCCCACAAAAGCCCAACAGTGGGTCGTGGTGGATGTCAACTTACAGGAGCCAGTCGACCGCGAGGATGATGGAGACATCCTCCGCGGGCAGATTGACGGTGTCAAGCACCATCACCATGGTGACGAGCCCCGCCTGCGGAATGCCTGCTGCGCCTATACTCGCCGCGGTTGCCGTTACACTGGGAACAAACATTTACAAATAATAAATCATTCACTACTAGTGGACGCCCGGCAGCTTCGCTCGCGTAGAATTAGGCGTCGTTCGCAGGGCTGATAACCGTTGGGGATCTTAAGTCCTCGAATGGAGACCACGACTTGGAAAAAGGAGCACAGGCCGCCCTTCGACAAGGTGGACGGACGACCTGAAGAAGGCAGCGGGAAACCGCTGGATTCAGAAGGCACAGGATCGGTCGGAGTGGCGTCGTTCAGGAGAAGCCTATGTCCAGCAGTGGACCAATAAAGGCTGATATTGATGATGATGATCTGTGCGATAAAAATGTCCGTTAAAGCTTTCTATAAAGCCGTGCCGTCCATGATAAGGATGAACTACGTGATGTACTCACCTCACAGCTATAATCTTGCCGAAAGACATCTCGACCTTCCTGAGCTGTGCGATGAAGATGGCCGCAACCGCCTCGTACAGCGCCGTGCCGTCCATGTTGATGGTGGCGCCGATGGGGATGACGAACCGCGTGATGCGCGGGTCCAGTCCCATGTCGTCGCAGCAACCAATCGTGATCGGCATGGTTGCTGAGCTGGAATGAGGAACAAACATATCATGGTACAAAATGCCGTCAGACTACTAACTAGACTTATACTAGATTTTTAGTACTGCTTTGTACTCCACCATTCGAAGCAATAGAGGGGTAGATCGTAAAGGTGATACTCTTTTTAATACGCTTTTATTAGCTTGATGTGTATGTTTGTGGGTATGTATGAATGTAACGGAATCTTTAAACGTGATTTTCGCCTACTTCAAAACTTCGGTTTAATTTGAAACTGTACATTTATCAAGGACCGAGGACAATGCAATAATTAAAAAAGAAAGACTACATTTTAGTTCGGTATCCAAACATACGTGTTTTTAAAACCGTTATAAATTGCATAATCCTCCTTTTTCTCACCCAGGAGACCAGTAGGTAATAGTCGATGGATAAATGATGACTCCCAAAGATCCTTACCTGGAAGCAGTCCCAAACGCAGTGGCCATGACTTGTCCCATCTTGGCAATATATCGGCAAGGCAGCTTCTTGGTGGCGAGGATGAAGAGGATGCTGAGGGTCCCGAAACCGTGCAGGAAGAGGCCTAGGAGCACCGTCATGAAGTACAGCCCCAGCCGCCCGACGAGGTCTGCGAACGATTCTATCTCCATAATCTTTGCCGTGACGAGGAAGAACACGCCCAGCGGTGATAACCTGGAAAGATATAACTCCAGTTGATAAAGAAACTAAACGAGATCTTTTACTTCTTAGAGTACTAACTTTCTTAATTGTCTTTACTCTCTGGTACAGTACTGTCAATTATTGATGTCATGGCCATTGCTACGGAGAGTGGTACGGACCACTCATTAGATATGTCGCGCAAGTTAATTTCCAAAATAGGGACAATATTAAATTCATAGACGCTTTGGTGATATTCGTATACGAGTGAGAAAAATACGGTCCCTGGAGCGACATTCAAGCGACATTCAAGGGGCAAAGGATTCGAGCTTTCGATAAAAGAATAACTTGTGTACCTAATCGAGCTCTCGACAATGAAATATGGAGCCTCAGGATATCTCGTCTGTATGTTTTATCATGTATAGGATATGCATGACTGAATGCACAAATTGCTGTAATAAAAAATGAAATGAATGTAGGTATGTTTTTCAACGTCTAATCATGGATCAAAGAAAGATCTCACCAAATAACCCATCCAGTGATGATCATCATAGCCTCGGAGAGTGTGTGGAAGAAGTTCTGCAGCGGTTTGCTCTTCTCGCCCATCTTGCCCAGAGTGATGCCCAGCAAGATGCTGAAGCAGACCAGCCCCAACACATTGCTACCAGTCTGGTAGTCGCCTTCGATCTTGTATGACTCGAGCTTACCTGGAAAAGGTAGGTACTACCTATGACGACTCACAAAGCAATATGCAACTAAGCATCTGATGACGATTCATCCAAAATTGGAATTGTAAGAGATTTATTAATTTTCATTTCTCTCTCCATGGCACGTTAGTTAGTTACCCTGACTACCAATCTCTTGTTCCGGGTTAAATACCAATCGGATCATTTTAACTGTTTTTACAGTATTTTTACTTAGGTAGGAGTTTCTATTGTTTAATGTGTGCCCGGTATCTGTAACGGAAGAAATCCTAGTGGGCGAGATTGAGTGTTAATTTTATTTGTTACCGAAGACTGCCCAAGTATTAAATGTTCTTACCGGATAAAACTATACATTTGAAAATTTCAGAATCATAAAATGAAATCATATTTTATTTTATTGTAAATTAAACTGTCAAACACAAAATCGTACCTACTTGCTTTAATTACAAGCATTAGGGAATTAATGAATCATGAAAATTCATTATATCTAGTTTAAATCAGTGTTCTTTTGTCTCGTATGTAACGCGTAATGCTTTGTAGGGTATTGAAAATATATAAGTTTAAAAAAAAAAAGTTCTACAAGCGGTAAAAATTATTAGAAAATAAAATAAATTGTACCAAAAGTAGCCAGCTTATCATTTTTGTCGTAGACGAGCCGCGTGCGGTACGACGCAATCGTCGCCTGGACTATGTTTTCGGGGAACACGTTTCTGAAACGGAACAAGAAATACAAATATTAAATAAAATATTTTGTTTCGTTAGTTACTACTCCTTGCCTACTTAATGTATAAATTTTGACATCATGGTGAAATTACCGTCTTTTTAACACTTGAATAAGAACATCCAGCAGAAAGTGAAGTCTTGCAAAGTTGCAACTACAAAGGTAGACTAGTGTAGTGTAGAGTCAGTAGGTATAGTCATCCAGAACTTTCATACTAGACGAAGGACAAATCTCTTAACGGAGCTCGAGTCTACACGAGCTCCTGAGTGCCAGAGGCCGCGTGTTTCCGCCTCGTTATCATACGGACGTCATACACGCCAATTCATACCATTCATCCACTATAGTATGACTGCAGTATGGATACTGCAGTCACAATATTGTGGTATGAAGTAATAATAATAGTAGGTAATACGTGTTGGACCTGTGTCACCACGCAAGCCTTCCAAATTACCGGGCCCACATCTGGACCCGTGAAATTTAAAGAGATACAGTAATAATAATAATATCTTGGACATTCTCACACACGGCCATACGACCCCAAAGCACAAAGTAGGCGCGAGCCTGTATGTGTATCAGAGACTGATATACATACATAGATATTTTAAATATGTAACTTAAATAGATAATATTAATATCCAGACACACAACAAATACAAGTGATCGTCACACGAATATTTGTGCTGCGTGGGATTTGAACCCACGAGCCCTGGCGCAACAGGCAGGGTCACTACCGATTGCGCCAACGGGCCCGTCAAATGATGATGAACGTATGAAATAATATAATGTCATCTATAGTACCAAAAAACTTTTATAGGTTTTCTTTCACTTCCCTTAATAGGACCAAGGACAAATCATTTTACTAAATAGGTCTCTTCCGTCAACTATGTAATTAAAAATGTCGTGTAGGTTGGTACCTACCAAAAAAACCAGCGCCATAAAAAGATTAGCTAATGTAATAATGACTGCCTCGTTAGTCTAGTGGTCGCAAACGAGTCTGCTAAGCTACTGTAACTTGAATTTCCCGGTAGTGAAAAGTGGGTGTATGAATACCTCTGCCTACCACTTCGGCAAAATACAGACGTGATTTTATGTTATAATAACGGAAACTTCAGTATTTTAAAACCATAGTTCATATTTTAGACAGAAATCCACTGTTAGCTACTAGGTGCTTACTCTATAATACTTTCACATGTAATTTACTTGAATTATATCTTAATTTGTACAATTTATCCATCGAAGGATATTTTTATAAATATTTGAAGGTAGTTGTAACTCTCAAGAGAATCAACATGACGTGTTTGTTGTACAGTCACCTAACAACGCGCTAATGTCACCTGGCAAGCTCCCTTCAATCCGAGGCGGTATTTTGTCTGATTGATACACTAATTAGGGCTGCTAATCACGGGTTATACAACTTGAAATAGATCGTTATATTTCATCAATATGATTAGAACTTTTGATGCTTCAGTTTCAGTTTTTAGCGTTCCGTACCCAAAGGGAACTTATTTTAAGTTAAGATCTATAGATTGTGTTACACTAAACAAATGAATATGCTTTGAATGTTTGAAAATAAATAAGGAGGATTGAATAAATAGGAAAAGAACACGAAATAAATTCATCGTGAGATGACAGTCACACAGAAACCGTTATTTTGAACAATCATTGATATCTAGAACATAATCTAGGGTCCCCCACGTCAATCTAGCTTGACCCTGCCCCAAGCGTCTGGCTTAATTGATTGATTGACACGAAACAGGGCTATGAGATACTTATTCGCACACTAATTCGAACCCATTCAAAGTTAAGTATGATGATATGTGCAAGCCAGTACCGTACATGATTTAATTTTTCGACCCAGCAGTTTCATTTTTAACCGCCGAATTCGAAGATGCGCTAGCGTAGTAGAATATGTCAAAATTACATAATTCGACTGAACAAAAAATACAAATATGTCAGGATACGTTAGTAACGTTACGTTGTAACGTCAAGTGTTGTAACGCCAAGCGTTGATACTCAGAACCCTTTATTAATTACATTGCATGAACAACGTGTCAGTATGTCAAATGACATATATCTCACGCTGCATTTGGCAACCCTAATACCACAATATCTAGGGCGGTATAAATAGCGCACAGATGAAGACTGACGCACTCCGGACCTACACACTGAACAAGAGAATAGAATACTTTTGATTGACTACAACTCCTATGGGCTCAGGTAATTTTTTTTAAAAGCGAATTGATGTCTCGGGACATAAGGTTTGGAGATTCGCAAACCTACGAGTATAATCGCGAAATTCGCAAACAGTTCAAAACAGGACAGCCACGAATGAAAAGGCCACATCTCAAAATAAATGATTCGAAACAGCGGAAGTAAATTCTCGAATTCAATGTAGAGATCTCTACTATTTCACCAGATTATACACATAGCAATCTAGTCAAATACCATATCCATAAACGATTATATTCTCCACAAGGCTGTCGCGAGGTATTCCCAAGAATTCGGTCGTTTCACACCATAATTACCAAACGTCCCCTTCCTTATTATATTGAATTGGTTCAAATTCCAGCTTAGCCAAGTTTTGTATATGTAATATTGCAGGATAGTAAAGTATTTGTATAGGAAAGGTCGCAGGTAAGTATTTGTACTTGGGTCAAGGATTACTGTCCTAGTAAGCAGAAGGGAATAAAATCCCTCAGATATTATCTGTTTTGGTTACGCGGGTCGTTTATTTATAGGGTCTACAGTAACGTGTGTAGTTGAAAGAAATTGTCACCGGTCATATTCTTGGATACAACACCAGGTGCCGTCATACTTATGTTATCGTACGTTGTTTGATTAGCTACATTTGCATTGCAATCGTAATTACATGCTTGACAAGTAATGTTTTGTAATTCAAAGTCAGTCAAATCAATGCTCACATATTGTAAATATCATATATTTAAACAGCCATAAAAGGGCCGTTTAAAAATAACGCTGATGACTCTATATTTATTTATTATTTCAACACCGATATCTTGTTTTGAATAGACATGACCTTAAAATGCAAGGTCATTTTTAAAGGGCCTGACATATGAATTAACACTCGACCCTACATTATTGTGCACATAATACTAGTAGGTACTTATACAGTATTGTAATGTGTGAGTATTTTTATTTTTTATCATGTATGAATTAGTACTTCTGTGTATTAACATTATTAGTATTAACATTATAAAACGTCATTCTGCGTTGTTTATCTAAAATACTGGTACCATGAGGCTCTTTGAATTGAATCCAATGATTTTTAGAAGTTTTTAAAATTATATTCAATGTTTAGCTGCACTAACGAATTGGGAAAGCCTGTAAACTTTGAAATAAATAACTAAATATAATTACGTCCAAATTGTATAGGCAGTCACTACCACAGAACAGATAAAAGAGGTTCTGTGGTCACTACAGTTTATACCTTTAGCTTTTTTACGTACGCTTTAAAATTAGCACTAAATAATCCTGTATATTGTACGAGTAGTGCAAAGTGCATGCTGCATACGAGTATCTCGGAATCACATCTAGAATGGTAATACAATCCGGCTCAGCCGCTAACCAATTCATTCATACAAGGATGTAAAGTCACACGTTACTAATTTACGTGCGTTCTGATGACATGCTCCTCATTCATATGATATTAATATGCGGTTAACAAACACTAAACTCACTCTCATGGGACTCTTAGCTGATTAATAACAAACGGCTGCAACTCAAATGCGGTTTGCTTTAGAAAACTATCTCTAGTTTTCTGACAGTTTAACTTTTAAAAAGGCTTGACTGTCTCTATTTTACTGACAGTTCAATTAACCTCCAGGCCATTATAAACTTTATTAAACTTACGAAACAGCGGAAGTAAATTATCAACAAGCACAAAATACGTATCGGCGCGCCAAACCTGCAAGTCTAGAGACCCTAACTTAGGCCACTACTGTAAAAACCAGGAGAAATCTTGACCACGCTGCATGCTGGATTGACGTAAGCACTTAGGTATAGCAAAAGCAAAATTATGCATCTTAACGTGCCCTTTGCTAACTTTATTTTTTTAAACAATAGTTCAAATTGAAGAATTACATCAAATCGTTCGTTGGATGTTATCAGCGAACGAAAATAAATCGGACGATGATGAAACTGAACTACAAAACTATTTTAAACGGACAAAACAGTTTTCTAACTGTGTCAAAGTTAATGAGTTAACCAAGAAGTTTTATCAAATATACGATGAAGTGTGTAAATATAGAAACGAATACGAGAAACTTATGAGATTAAACTAAGTTAAAGATTTCCAATATCCTAAACGTTTCGAGTATTCGAGTATTTCGAGAATTAAAATTTCCCTCTTTCTTAGATTTATAATAATATGTAATTTAATGGCAAGAAAAATGTTAAATGAAACGTTCGTATTGATTTCCGGCCAGCAGTGTCGATGTGTGCATCGATCATCGTAAATACCGTAGTAGTGTTGAATAAGGGGATTATTTTTCATTTATGCTCCTAATTTTTTTTAAGTCGTTGTAGTCTTACAAATAAAATGTCTTACAAATTCCGGCCAGCAGTGTCGATGTGTGCATCGATCATCGTAAATACCGTAGTAGTGTAGTTATGAAGGGGATTATTTTTCATTTATGCTCCTAATTTTTTTTAAGTCGTTGTAGTCTTACAAATAAAATGTCTTACAAATAAAAATCGAGAAGCAACTAAATATGCTTGAGCGCCTTCAAAATTTGTGTATACGGTTTTTATTACGTGACACATAATAAAATGAAGGAATTTAGGTGTTTCAATTTCTAGTGATATGTAACTCTAGTACAGACATACAGACGTATATGAAGCAGCGCATGTTACCCAATGATATTATGTACTCGTACATTACAAGACAGTACTTCTGTGTGTAACAACTATTTACTTATGTACCTGTAATAATGCAATAAATGATTATGATTATGAATGATTATGATTATGACATCTTAAAATATAATTGATGTTACCTCACTAAATCGAGGAGCGTGTCCGCAGTGAGGATGTCCTTGGTGACGGCCTTGGTGGCGTTGGGCTGCGCGTAGGCCTCCGGGTCCTTGCCCGGCTTGATGGTGGTGACCAGCGCGATGCCCAGCATCACCGCGCACACCGTCGTGGTCATGTAGTAGATGATCGCTCGCAGGCCAACCCTACGGGATACGAGTTTTAGTCAAATTACTCGTATAATTTAGTTTGGATTGGATTATACTCATAAAATATAATTTTAACTAATTTTAAGTTAGTCAAAAAATATACTAAAAGGTTTGATAAAAATTCATATATTGATATTTATTTCGCAAATAAATATTTGTCATCATGGGGTCATGTATCCAAATACCTATATATTAAGATTTAGGTAAACTCAAATTAATACAAATTTTGTTGTTATTAACACGCTTTTATTAGCTTTGTATGTATGTATGTACTCGTATGTATGTATATATGTATGTATGTATGTATATAGATATGTATATATATATGAATGTTATATGTAACGAAATCTTTGATCGTTATTTTCGCCCACTTCAAAACGTCAGATTAATTTGATGATTGATTTGCACCCTTACCAAGGACCGATGACAATACAATAATTTAATAAAATATATTCTATAATTTTGTTTTTAAATAAAATGCTTTTTCAGTTTGTAAGCCATGTTGTAATTTATGAACTTTATGAACTACTTGGAACCTATAAAAGGTTTCGGAATTTTTGGGAAAGCGAATCACTGATGTTTCCAAGTCTGAGCTAGAGTAGAACAAAAAATTAAGATAATGTTATGTCATGTGTATTTTATGCAGTTTTACTCTGAATTTGTGTGCCAGGTATTTTTATATACTCATGCAACTCATATACCTACAGCAAATATTGTACCGGAATCTTCTAAGTACAGAAGTTCAATCTTTTATTTACAAAAGACTTGGCGAACCAAATGGACGGAATTAGTATCGTCGTGCACTACATACCTACATGCTTGAACACTTTAAATGTCAGATATTTATTGAGCTGCAACGTGTTTGTTATTAGGAACTCATTTTAATGTATAAAGCTAAAGTTACATACATATTATGTTAATAAATGCTGGGTTTAACGGGCTTTGACCTAAGCGGTGTATTAACAAAGCGAATTCTAGAGAACCTTAATTTTATTTTAACTAACATTTTGATAAAAATTTACTAAGCAAGTACATGTTTTGTAATAAACAGATCGTTATTTATATCTTGGCAACATTAAAGCTCTGTAATAGTAGAATTATAGACGACATCCTTAATGTTTGCATCCTGCTTCAAAATAGTATTCAATGCATTTATGACAGCATCGCAAATATAATTAGGCCTTGTATAAAATTTAGTCATAAAATATTACTGTGTATTAGCTGAGCTTACAAATACAAAACCCTCGGAGACGTTTTCTTTTAACCAATAATCTAATATTAATTTGTTACCTTTTTGTTTGTAACTTTAAAAGGTACAAATTCGAGTCGTGCTCCCAAGGTGTCAATTAAACATGCATGAATGCACTTGTCTATCACTATTTTGTAAGCTACACATCAACTTTTAATCATTATAGAATAGAATTGAGCGGTTGCTGAAAGCAATCAGAAACAGAATAATAGTTCATTTAGAAAAACAGTTTTCTAGTACAGTTATAAAATTAAATAACAACAGTACACAGAAATATGCGGTGTAAGTATGACAAGAATATGATAACAAGAATATCACCGCACATCTGAAAAGGATAATTGGTGGCCCTCCACCATATCTCTATATGGAAGCATTGGTACTGAGCACATGAACATTTGATGATGCACTATGCACGCAGCTCAATCTTGGTGGATATCGAAGGTTTGTTAGTAATGAGAAGGGATTACACAAGTAAAAAATCAGGAGCGTACTCCACCCGCAAAAAGGGGTAGTTAAGTATGTTTATTTATACGTACTTGCCCGAAAGACTGAGATCGAGGGAACCGATGGCCGATACGATGGATGACACTAGTAGCGGTACGATGAGACACTTGAGCATTCTCAGGAACAGTTCTCCTGGGTACTGGAAGTACATGACGTCTCGCCGCGACCACTCGATGCCCGACGCTCGCAGGCCCCAGCCCAGAAGGGTGCCCGAGACCACGCCGATGATGGTGAGGAGTGTCAGCAGGTTTTCCCGGAGGAAGCCGGTGCACGCGGCCCGTCTTAGCTGGAGCGGCATTTTGTCGGCTCCCTTGTCTGTGGAAGAAAATAATGTTAAGTTTTTGTATACCTTTATAATTATTAATAATAATAATTACGTATCTGGCGGGGCCCACCTTCGGGTGTACCAATAGGTATCTACGCGAGTCTACCAAATTACCGGGTCCACATTTGGACCCGTGAAATTTAAAGAGATACAATAATTATAATCTATATATATAAAAGGAGAAGCTGACTGACTGACTGACTGACTGACTGACTGACTGACTCACTGACTGACATATCAACGCAGGGCCTAAACTATAAGGGTTAGAAACTTGAAATTTTGCACAGGGG
>DWTT01000440.1:0-15679 GCA_018250895.1 Carterocephalus mandan | reverse complement strand
CAAATGTTACTTAACAAGAGATTTGACAGCCGATTAGTTAATTTTTCTGTTGATCAGCCTTTCAGAAACCGGGCGTAAGTCTAGTTGGAACCCGTTGCTTGACATAATATTAAAGTGATCTATTCATAACTTTTTTATAAACTAGCCTTAAATCGACCGAAGACTTAATAACAATAAATAGAAACGGTTAGTTTGTTCATAAACTTAAAAACTATGAATCTCATGTAGGTATCGCAGGATCTTATAACTGTGATAATAATAATAATCCTGAAATATTACCGAATATGTAGGATTTTCTATTTATATAACATATTGATCATGATCAGTTCAGAACAAAAAAATATTTGTCTGTAGATTAAAGTCTAGAAGTACCACTTCCATATTTTTGTATGTATTTATATTTTTATTTCAGTTCCTACATTTGGTAAGTGAACAAAAAAATGACCTAAGCCTACATCTAAAAACATAAATATTTAATATTTACACATACTTATTTTATAATTTATTTACATGGCTTATTATTCGTAATACAGTTTTAACAAAAAACCATACGCGAGTTCTAAAGAGATTTTTAAACGATAAATGCGATTATGTTTACTTTTATTTCTTAAATTTTATCATTATATCCTATTATTAAGTTCTATTGCTAGAGGTGGTTATGGAAAATAAGGTAGATAGGTTTAGCACAGAAAAAATAAAACTTCTCGGTAAAAATATTTGAAATTCTACAGTGTTCTGACTGGTACTCTTATTTATCAATATAAATTAAATTAAATCAACTCTTTCATGCGAAAATTTATATAGTTAGAAAAAAATGTAAGTAACAATGTCGTGTTTTTAATTTTCAATAACATGTTAAATGAAAAGTTTATTCAGATAGCTGTTTACAAATTTTTATGATGTTTGGAATATTTGTGACAAATGTAGTATGTAATTTTATCGTTGATTTTTTATTTATATACATTTCTATGTTCTTTAACTACAATACCCTCATGTTACGCCTAATCATTCAACAAGGCACATATTGTACCTTTTGCACATGTGATTTTTACAAGAACTTGTGTATAATAATTATATCTTGATTTAAAAAAGCTCACATACAATTTTTTTAATAAATAAAAAAAATGAATAAGAAACCTATGCTATGACATTGAATCAATGAGTCAGATAAAGCTTTTTAAATATTTCAAAAATACATAATAATTTAGATAGTTTTACAATAGTTATAAAAACGCCACTTCTCTAAACTAAAAAGCTATCATAATATACCAAAATAGCAGTTCATTTTTAAATACGTTTTAAATAGTTCACATATTCATTTTGAATAGACACTGAACTAGTGTCAGACATTACTTATGTTTTCGTAATAACGTATTAATTAATTAATAATTCATCTTTTGGCAGTTTCCAATACTTTTCGCTCATCACAAGCACACAAGCATATCCATTATCAAACACATAATACTAATAGTAATATAAACATTATGTTATACTTATTTTAATCATGTCTAAGGTTTCAGTGTGTAAATGTTGTCAATACATTTTTAGTAACTTGTCATTTTCTATTTGGATAATTCGGCTCTTTATTAAAATTTGAGTATGATTTTCATCATCTTAATCCTTAACATCAATAGGATTCTTAGGATATATTCAACGATACCAACTGTTTAAGTGGCACCAAATCGGTAAAAGTAAATGTAAAATAGTATTATTATTCACCCAAATAAATATTCAGGTTTAGAGTATCAATTAATGTGATATTATCTCTAAAAAGTAATGGATTTAACAATTATTTTCATTTATGAGACGTATCATTATTTGAGTTACATAATAACTTGTTTATTTCGATTGAGGGGTTAAAAAAGTACATCATATATCTTTATAGTGTAGTCAGCGTGTTCAAACAGCAGAATTTTTACCGATGATTGGTCCGCCGCTAGTGGCGTATACTCGTCGTCCATCAAACTCAACCGATGAGTTCCTTTTGATAGCGTCATCGCCAGTCTCTTTCAGAGGCTCCTTTTCATCCCTGGACAAATAATTTTCCTTTAAATATTTAGGCATTTAATACAATAGAAATAGTGTATTTTACAACTTAGAAGTGCTTTTACCTGAAACCTGAAAAACAGATGAAAACTTAAGAATACGCCACATAATCAATGTACATATATGCAATAAAATATAAAATTTTGACAGTTGTAAATTAATTTCAAGCATTCATGGACTGATTCAAAACCAATGCCTTCGATTCTAGATTGTTTTTTAATTTTCTTATAATCATAATCCAAACTTCTAAACATCTTAACAAAATCCTATACTTAATAGAGAGAGAAACCGTAAGTTTTCTATTTTTCCTTAACATTCAGTTGTTATTTACTTATGAGTACGAATTATGAGTACGTACTTATGAGTACACCACTAATACTACTACATAGTAACAAAAAACCTAACATTGGAATATTATTATCTGTAAATATGAATAATTTAAAAAGTTTTAAATAATAATATACAATAATAAAATAAACTTGTATAATATAGCATATCTTACACTGGAGTAGTCGGGACATAACTACATGAGACCAGGTAGAGGCAGCATGAAGAGAAACAAATATTTGGTTAGTAGGTAAAATTCGTGCAAATAAAATTGTATGTTCAAAGATTAAATACCTCACCACGATAATAAAAAATATAAAATAATACAGGCAGCTTTTGAAATAAGATTAATGTGATTATAGATACAAACAAAAAATACTGAAGAATATTAACACAATGGTTTTGGGAGGAATTTTAAGCCGGCGACAGGCATAATATAAATAAAATAAAAATGAAAATTTCTGCCGCCGCAAGAGATGTTCCAGATGTAATGTCGTTTGTAATTTTTGTCTGTTTTAAATGGAAAAGCTTTGTCAATCAATCTACAAAAATACCACTCCACTCAATGTTATCAAACTACTTTCTTACAACTCACGATTACTATCAACACTTTACAGTCTCATACGGCCAACATTACTGCAATGCGTTCACGCTAAGCTTACGCTTATTTCAACTGTATTTACAACGTTTGTCGGCCTCAGCGTATTGACATGTTAATATTTACAAAAGTTGTAGTCTTTTCCGACAGAGGCCGCACAAAGCATCCGCACAAAAAGCATGCAGGCGATGGTTCGTATGGTGCCTTACGTCGGGGTCGACACGAGCTTGACCGGCGGCGGCAGGGGCGCGGGGGAGGGCGGCGCGCGTGGCTTCGTGCTGCAATAAGGGAGCGGGAAGCGCCAACCGTACAGACTAGCGGGCAGAAACATCTCTCATCGACACTAACTTCAGTAGGACGGAAGGAAGTTACAACAAAAAGGAACAGAAACGTATAAATATTGTTAAGTCAATGATGTTCCGACTGATGATTCGATATGAGAATCGATGAATACCATAAGCTTTACATTACAGATAGATAGATCTTCGCTAAATGACAATGATATTAATAGCATTCCTAAAAATAAATACAAATAATAATTACCTTCCAAGCTTGGCTTCATCGTCTTTGTGCTTCTTAGCGCGTTTACCACAAATCGTAGCTATAACTCCTTGTCTTCTAAAGCAGAATAGCAGAAGGTCTACTATTATGAGGCAAATGAGTACGCCTGCCAATGCAACACCAATTATAGCTCCACTTGAAAGTACTTGGGGCGGTGCAAATCCGGATCTCTCCACGCCTGTTGAAATGTTATTGTTTAAGATTTATTACTAAAATATTGTTTGCAGATATATAAGAGCAGTAGACGGAATAGGAAAACTGTATTTAAAAAATAATTTCAAAAATGTATGAATATATTATCACTGTTTACTGCTCTTGATGTTGTTAGTTTTAATGCATCATGTCAATGAAGCCAAAATGTTAAGTGACATGATTGTGATTGTAACAAATGCATTCACAGCGCTTATACACGTGGAACAGTATTATTTCACCTTATCAACGTACGTAAAAATAATTAAAAACATTCATTACAATCAATTTATGGTGAAACAGGAGTGCTTTCAAATAAAGAAAACGTGCACCCAATCACCCATAGAAAATAACATCATACTGTCGATGGATACAAACGAGTTTAAATAACATTATTTAATTTTATAGAAAGCTCTCCGTTAGAATGAAATGGGGTTTGAAGGAAGTGAAATAATGACAGCAGTAGAAGTTTATGATGCACAAACATGATCCTTATTGTTATTAGTAGTAATAATTAACAGTGATTTCAGGAAAGTAAAGTTGTCAAGATGCAGACATTCCAAATAATTTCAATTTACGCAACATAAAAATTCAAACCCCATGACAAAAACTTCTGAATGTAAGATAAGCAATGTTGAAATCTAATAATATAAAAATACATAATAATGTGGTAAAAAAAACCTTAAAAACTTTAATAACTTCTGATGACCATCACCGTAGTTATAATCTATTCTAATCCTAAAATCACTACAAAAAATGTTCTACATCACATTTGTAGTTTGAAATTTTAATAAAAAAGATGTTAAAAGACGTTGATCCGTTAATGCTTTCAAGCAACAAATGTGTAAATCTACTGGACACGTTCATTGGAGACTACGGGCTATAATCAAGGCGAAGATTATGAATATCTAACACCCACCATATCACTAAAAATAATAAAGGAAATGTCTTCGATAAAATCAAATTGTTAGGGAAGATGTAGGGACCATTCTATTCATGCTTAGAAGTTAATGGGGAATGTAGATTAATAATATACGATCTTCCTATACAATCTAAAAAAATACTGTCACCTAATATGACAAGACTAAAATAGTAATGAATATACATAATCATTAGGATTAATGTAAAATAATGGACGGTTTGCTATTTAGTTATTGAACATGCTCATGGCAATATTTAATGTTTTATCTGATTGTAGGAAAGTGTAACATAATCCAGCATTAAGAAGGACATGCAATAGAGTAATTAGTTCATTCCGAAGGATTTAGCAGGATTATGAACTATGTAACATATTATAATTAATACAAAATATATTTACCCAAATATCAGTCAGGGCGACACAATCACACTCGTTTAATATCGACATTCAAAAGGGTTTTAGATTTCTTGATAAGCATCTTGACAGCTTTCTTTAGGGGGGATACATTTTTGGTACCTACGTAGAATAGTTTTTGTCGAAAGTAGTATCAGAGTAGAGTCTCGGATATTTAGAAATAAAATGAATGAAGAAAAGGGAGGTAGAAAATCTATGAATAATGCTTAATGAAATAACAATTAATCACTTCATTCATTTTATAAACTAGGAGTAAAATCACAAATAATTTCATAATTTTTTTAAACATTTATTATTTTCACATTGGTCATTTCCTGCGTGATCGATCACAATTCCAATATTTTCCTTGAAGTTTTTTTCCTAACTACACTTATGACTTAATTCTATCTCGTCTTCTTGCTACCCTATCTTCACTGTTTCACAATCCTTCACTTGGACGATTTCCTCTCATATTCTATCTTAGTTACATTTATTTTATTTAAAACGAATAAAATAGTTCTCAAAAACTCGTACACATTCATCTTAAAGTATCTTAGGAAATCAACCTATTCTAATTTACTAGAAACGTGATAAAACCTATGGCAAAATGTACGTTTACATTTTGGCAGTGACAATATTTTTTGTCGATTAACTATCTACTTAGTTTTACATAAAATTCAACAATATAAGTCTTTAATTTAATATATATGAACGCAATCATCTAAACTTTAAAGATAAAATCCAATGATATATGAACGATTGGCTTTTTACAATTATTAGTATTTATCATTTGATGATGACATTGTTTTAAACACAATCGAGAACAACACCTATTTACACAATAACAAATTGATTTATCACAAAACGCATTTCCTACATAACAGTCGTCTTTGGACTTATTTTAAAAACGTATTAGGTTACATATTACTATATCGTTTAAAATACGTAAGAAACTAAAACTGCTGTTGTAAGGATATCCATTTTAGTGTGAGACCATTGAAAAATGCTTGGACTTCCATTTGGGTTACCTAGAAAATATTCGTTACGATAAATACTTGTAAAAGGGATCACTACCTACGGACGAATAAAATCAAAACAAATAAATTGAAAATTATTAAACTTACCAATGTTAAAATAACACCGAATAAAATAGTGGTTTCGAAAAGTAAAATGATGATGGCAGCACTGTAAATTATAGTCAAGCATGTGGAAACGCATGCACAACAAACAAAATGACGCACTCTTATAATTATTTTATCACTCTGTATCTATTCACTTATTGTTTGAACATAGAAAATATTATATTATTCTTATTATATAATTGTTTTTTGAACGTTAAAATTCATCAATAAATGAATTGATTTTTATTGTACAACACATATTTTTCAGTCAAGGGTTATTAGAGTTAATGAGTTAGATAATGTAATGAATGAAGTCGGACACAAAGTAAAGTAAAAATACAAAACCAAAAAATTACAGAAGAGTAACTAACAGAGACTAACATCAATTTACAAAATAACACAAAATGTTGTACTTGAAACTAAATTCACTAATATTACAAACTATACTACAGTTACATTAAATTATAAAAAATAACTAAACAGTACAAATCCGATGCATACAATGGAAATTACAAGTTAAACAAAATAACATAGATGTAGGTGAAAAACGAAAACATGAAACTAGATGTGGCAACTGTCGCTGAAGATGGCTTTGTTTGAATGTCAGTGAAAACGTCGTAGAAGCCAGCTCTTAGAGGAGCTTCGTTTCTATCCTGATTGTACTCACCAAGAGCGGTCTGGACGTATAGCTGAGCTGGCATCGAGAATCCAAGAACATTGTGAGCCCTAACATGCATGCGATAGCGTGTATCCGGATGGAGGCCTCGCACCTCATAGCTAATTGCTTCAAAAGATTTTAGCTCTTCAGTCACACAATCGTTTTCAGCAGCTACTCGCCACTCTCCACTGACTTTTATCACCTGTTGCGAAGAAATCGTCGCATTATTAAAAATAACAAGTGAATTACTCAGATGTCAAGAAGGATCGGTAAAACTTAACATAAACAAAATTAACTTACAGGGCAAAAGTTGATCTCATACATATCAATTGGTTCGCCGTTGTGGGCGGGAACTTTCCATTGCAGCTCAAATCTATCTGCATATTTTCCATGAATCAGCGATTCCGAACTAATTGCTTCTCGCCATTTGGGCTGCTCTGGGGGTGACCTGTGGATGTTAATGTGCGTATATTATAGTCTACGAGATTGATAATTAAGTACGATGTACACAGTTCCATAAACTTTTGTAGTTACATACACACATACACCACGTTTTTCATATTCTTACATGTGATTACAACAAAAAATCTAATACTTAAAACCAGCTTTGATTTGATATGTGTTTTATCCTGAGGATTTATCACACAGAACTCTTTTGCCCAGATCACTACTATAACAATTAAGTCATGTGCACATTGTGAATCATACTTTTTTTTTTTAAATAAAAAGTAAAACGTGTAAGTACTATATTTTTTTGTAAATTAAATTATTTACCTTCTTGGCATGATAACTGTTAAGGGAGCGCCCCAAGTGCCAGCTCCCACTTGATTCACAGCTGCAAATCTAAAGTCGTACGTAAACATGGGCCTCAAATTCTCGATGATGTAAGGGGAATTAACGGACCAAGTTCTAGTCATTGCAAGACTCCAATCGAAATTTCCGTTCTCCTTGTATTGGGTCGTGTAAGCCAATATTGGGGGTCCCTGGTCTTCTGCCGGGCCGATGATATTGAATGACACAGAAGTCGCTGTGATTGTTTGTTGCCTTGCCTGAAACATTTGGTAAATATATTTTCGTGGTCCAAATCAGTATTCTCTTCATAATTTGCTTTAGATTTAATTTAAGTTAAATAATTGATTAAAATTCATCCTAGGTCAGAGGTCTGAGTGTCTTCATTCACTCATGTAGGTAAGGTATATGTATAGTCCCATTGTCACATGACGTAGTAGTTTCACGCATTACCCTATTATACTACACACGATGTATATACTTCCCATTAAATATTTATATTCCCATAATACAAACATTATACCTAGACTAGGTATAATGTTTGTGTTGGAAATAACTTTTATCTTCTTATCATAAATAGTATACATGTAAGCAAGTAGTAGCAGATATACTTACTTGTACAATAGGGCCTGGCGGGAAAGCTTCTCTAAGCTGTATGATATGTTCGGCTTCACCAAGCATGTTTGTTGCTATACACTTGTATACACCGTAAAGACTGCCATCTACTGGTGTTATGGTGACGTAGCTAATGGGTCCTGAACCATAGATCCTAACATGTGGTGACTCCACCAGATCACTGTCGCGGTATCTACACAACAAACAAATCGTTGATGAATCTCATGAATTAAATTTACATATTAATATGAATTAAACACAGCGGTTTTAATAACGGTAGCAGCCCAATTGCTATCGAACTCTCCTCTTATTAGAGGGGTTTAAATGCAAATAAATGGCACGCACCAATTTTCCTACTTATGTGCGTTTTAAGAGTTATTTATATATATTTCAAAGGCATGTGAAGTCTTAATCCGCATCTAGCATACTTTTGTTAGAAACAGCAATTGTATAATACTTTCACATGTTAAACTATCTGTCACAATATTTCATTTCCATGAATTACAAGTGCAGTTGCACATGCCAATGACAATTAACTATGAGTCAATTACTTTGCAACTTATAGTAAATAAAAGATTACTAGATTGATAAAGACTAACCTCCATTTAATGGTTGCATTGGGAATACTTTCAGCAATGCAGCTAATGTTGACAGGTTGCGCGTTCCAACTCCAAATCGGCACATTGGTCATGTGTTCGAATGAAGGTCTAAATTGAACTGTTAAATGACCATTCTTCCTTGCTTCACCACCTACAAATGAATAACATGGTTTAAGAAAACCGATAAAAATAAATCAATAATATTTTAAAACAAGATAGTTAAAAATGAAAGTACCCTCATTTTCAGCAACACATTCATATAGGCCATCATCGGTTCTGTTCAACTTCGTTATCGTTATGACACCACTCGATTGCATTTGATCACCAGTTTGACGATTGCTTGTTTCGATGATAATTCTGTAATAAATATATATGTTATTTATTTATTTTTGTTCATTTGAAAAACTTACAGCTAAACAAATACAGATTAAGAAAACGTATACTTAAAAAATCAGAGAGCCAATTTAAATGGAAAAAAGAAAATCGGTATAAGGTACAACATAGGTACACAACAAAGTATTGATATACAGTAATAAGTTTGTATATTAGGTACTCATGTAAAGTAAAAGTTAAAGAGAAAAAAAAAGTTAATAAAGTAAAATTTTTGAGGCAATAAACTCTTTAATTTCGACACACTTGTACTAAATAGGTCAATATTACTCTTCCGAGAGGTAATATTTAATGACGTACTCGCTCTCCTGAAAGAATAATTTACCCTTTATGTAGTTTGTTTAAGAGGGATGGGCACACAGAGGAGGAGCAGATATTCTGCTATTAAAAAAAGTTGATAGTACAATAAAGAATGAAGTGTTTTTATATTTTAAAATTCATGATAGTAAAGTAGTAAGTACGAAGCCGAGTGCTCTTGTCGCCTTAATAACGATATTATCTACGTGTGTGTCGAATAGAAGCCCAAAGTCGAAAGTAACACCAAAGTCCTTATTAGAATTATAATAAAAAAATAGGTTTACGAGAAAAGTTGATGAATAAAGATAATTTTATCCATTCCATTTAACTTTTATTTTACTCGCCTTCCGTTGTCGTTATCGCCAGTATGGAATCGTTCACTATTGCTCAATTTTCTAAAGCTTATAGTCGGTGCAGGACGACCAGTGGCTTTGCACTCCAATCTTCCTTCAGTGTTCTCCGGGACTGTTGCGTTGAACAGTTCAAATATCTTTGGTGGCACGAGTACTTCAACTTCGATCTCGGTTTCGTTATGACCTGCTTGATTGGAGGCACTGCAAATGTACTTGCCATAATCCCCAGCTTCTACCCTATCAAATGTTAGAAGTCCAGTATTCTCGTTCACGTTGAACCGTGAAGCTGTAGCTAAGTTCTGAAATGATTATTTGTTGTATGAACCAAATGCTATTTTATTAAATCCTTATGCGAGCAAAATCCTTACATCCTTCAAAGCGTTATCATTTGTACACACCTCGCGGGTAGATGCTTTAATCCAAGAGTAAGTCGGTGGAGGCTTGCCCCTAGCTTTACAAGTAATTGAAGCAGATTCCCCTTCTTTAATTACGACTTTTGGTTCGCGTTCCTCCATTTCCGGAGCAGTGTATACCTATAATAATGTTCGTCAATAATCTTAGGCACACTAAAAGCTTATATTATTATTATAATGATCGCAATTTATTAATATGTGAATGAATAAACTATAAATATTTATTATGCTTCTGTTATAAAAATAATAATTGGTCCACCAATCCATCAGTCCTAATTACGTTCGCTGCGACCCATAGACGTCCCACTGCTGGGCACGGGTCTCCCTCACAGATACTTCTGCGGGAGGTCTAGAGCAGACTCCACCACGCTGCTCTAAATTACGTTACTGATACATAATTATGCAATAAAATATTTTATACAAGCAATAGTACAAGTACAAGTTTAGTGATTCAATAAATGAATTCAAATGTATTTAAGCGAATGAATATTTTGCATGAAAAAATTTTTTCTACATCCGTCGATCCATCTGTTTTCATACATACCTCAACCTTGATGTTCCTTTCGGCTAATTCTCCTGTTTGAATAACGACAGCTCGACAAGTATAAGTACCATCATCACTCTCCTCTACATTTTTGATCACAAGACCATTCGCGTGTATAACGTATCTTTCGCCGGTAAGAATCTGTAAAATTATTATATTATTGGACAACGGTCTGCTTTAATAAATAAAGTGATAGTTTAGTGCATCGATTTATGATGTGTAAAAAAGAATGTTACTAAGCGTTCTGAAAGTGGAGCACATCTTAGTCGTGACAAAGCACTGTGACGTATTTTTTGAGATTCTAATATCATCGAGATATGCAATTTGCGAATACTGAATTCTAGTGAGGAATCTAGTGGAAATCGTATTTACATCTTTTTTAGTAGCTAAATCAATGGTTTCGTGATGTTTAATTTATTCACTATTAAATAATAATAATATCGTTTATTGCCGTATATATAACGGCAATAAACTTTCAAGTGTGTACCTACTCATAATTTTTGAATTGATATCAATATGTTCCTAACTGTTCCTAAGGCTTTACTTACAGGCGATCCTTCTTTGAACCAGTCAACAGACGGCGGTGGTTCTGCAGTCACCTCGCACATCACTTTAAAATCTTTGCCGTTGGTAGCATACTGATTTTCATTGGCGTTTATAAATGTGATTGCCACTAAAATATAAAAAAAGTTATTGGACCTTATCAATACGTTAAATAAATATTTTTTAAGTTGATTGCTATAAATAGCTATAATATTTTTCTTGATGAGGTATTATTAGCTGGCCTTTATATTAAATAATAACTTAAACATTTGTACTACCACTCTAATATTTCATTATTTTTTGTATGTACTTATTGTATGTTGTATGTTGTTTTGGTGTACAATAAAGGAACTTGTCTGTCTGTCTCTCTAAACAATTGTTGTAAGAATAGTATATTCTTCATTCCAAAAGCAAATTCTTGTACATAATAGTATGAAACTTCAAAACATATTTCATACGGTTTATTCTTACGAATTTTAGCCTAACAAACAAGCAGACCTGATGATAAATGGTCACTGTATTTTTAATATTTTTTTATATTTATACATTAAGTGAGTTGATGAGACAACTGTATTTGCTTATTTTCAAAATAATGGACCAGTTTCGATGCGGGATTTCCCTCAGAACGTATGAATTTAAAAATCAAAACTGTTCAGTAAGTAGCTTCAATGAAGTCTAATTAATAAGTGAACGTTAAATGACTTACCGTAAGTGTTGAGAATAACGCTAGCGCTGAGAGGCATGTTGGTGTACGTGGCGACGCAAGTGTAATTGCCTGCCATGGCCTGAGTGATGGACGATATGTACAGCAGTTGTTGTTGCTTGGCCGGCATCGACTCTGTGTAAATCTCCGAGCGGGTGCCAGCCCTGGAAACATGATTAATGTTTACATTGGACGGAAAACACATTTCATAATCTTCTTAAAACATCATCATTAACATGACCCATCAAAGGCTACGGAGTACATACTTTAAGAATAGGTACGTGTAAGTTTAGGACACAGTCCGACAAGCTTGCCGAGAGTCTATCAAGGTTCGTCGGTATACATTCTCTATACCTACCTACCTTAGATTATTTAAAGCTACCTACCACAAATATTTAATTTAGGAAAATTATATTATGCCGATACATAACAAACACAAGAATAAACGTAGTGTTTTTTAGCTTTGGAGATACTGTTAAAAGTGTCTACAAACTTTGTGTGGTTCTCATAAAAACCCTTATATACCTATTACGTCATTAGGCTTTTCAACTTTCATTAGCGGGGGGGAGTTACAGGGCAAGCCGGGCTTTTCGGCAAATATAAATCTACCGCCACAGTTGTAAGAACTTACGCAGCTTCGTTGATCACGAGTCCCTTGGGGTCCTTCCACTGTGGTTGCGTGACTAGCGCTGGGTTTGGGGCGTCAGCTTGGCACGTCAGCACCACGGATTTGCCCACCGCCACCGTCTGTTGTTTCTGCACCGGGAATATCCGAAGAGTTTGACCCCAACATCCTGTGGATATCATAGGAGTTAGGAAACAATGCTATGAGAATATAATAAACACAATATTTAAGTGAGGTAGGTATGTTATGCATTTAGATTCTATGACCACTGATCCACGGCCATCTGACACCAAACTAGGCGCGAGCCTGTACTATGGGTGTCAGGGATTGATATATATATATTTTAATTTATAAATACATACATATATAGTTAATATTGAAATCCAGACACAGAACAAACACAAGTGTTCGTCACACGAATGTGATTCGGACCCACAACCCCTGGCGAAACAGGCAGGGTCACTACCGACGCGATTGCGCCAACGGGCCAGTCATGTTGAATGTTGCTGTGTTCATTAAACCACTGAACTAATTGTTGGACATGTGACCCGTGTAACATGCAGATACAGTAAACTTGATTTCAATGCTCCCTTGTGCTACACGACACAAAGGTACAGCTAACTATGCACTATCATTCCGAAAGTAAACAAGTCGGTATTATCACGAAGTAGCGAGATTTTTCATTTTCTTTTATACCAGCGGCTTCTCGCACCTGTACTTAGCCAGGATACGGCTATCTAAGCCATCAATGGAGGCTGTATCTCTCGAGCATCCTCGAGTCTATTCACGCGCTCACGTACCGTTATTGTAAGGATTTCGAGCATCCACCGCTCGAGTACTGGGATTATGTCTACTTAAAATCCTATTATATTTCCTTACTCATAATCCATACCTTAATCTCGCGTATTAAGAAAGGATTTGGAATTTGAATAGAAATAGGCCTTTATTAAGTATTTTGTTTAATTGATATAAATAGTTTTATTTGAATTATACCTTGAAGTGAGTCATGGCTTGTTCTATGTTTGTTATGGCTAAACAACCTGTTTTACCGGCTTTACACATCCACTATGGCTGAGGAGTTATGCAATTCTTACCATTTGGTTAGTCCACTCCCAAGAAAACAGAATTTGAGTTCTATTAAAAGTGTGTTAATTGTAGCTTTTTTATATATTACTTTAATTAGTAGTGTAGTTCGTGTTAAATATATTCAAATACATAAAATAGGTTTCCGCTAAGACTACTAAACGAGGTAAACCACGAGCCTCAACTATATAATAATATATGTATAGTATATAGGTAGTATATTAAAATTCAGCATCATAAGACATTGGATACATGCGGATATTATGGCAGCCAAGAGAAGACGTATGAAATTTTTTTACTACTTTTTAGTATGCCGTTCGCGTTTTCAAGACCCTCCTTTATCTCCAAATTTCCTAACAAACTGCGTCGCCTGCATTTTATATACGATACGTTCCGTTTAATATAGAAAAGTCAACAAAGAAACTAGTGATTTCCTGCACAAATACAGAACATACAACAATAAATCAAATTACAAACTTGTATTTGTGATTGAGAAAAGAAGAAATGGCTTTTTTCCTGGAATACTCTCTACTAAGGAATGATGCTATTGTGTTGAAAAATAATGAATTGTGTGTAAAAAAATAACAATATTGGATTATATCAATCAAAACACAAATGTAACAAATTGGCGGTTCTTCATGAATAAAAAATAATCTTTAAAATGTTGCTGGTAAATTAACTAATAAGGTTTGTCATATACACAAATTCTAAAAGATGACACCAAAATTACATCAAGGGTAGATTGGGGTTCGTGGACAAATTCATCGAGGGGACAAGTGAAATAAGCGAGCGGTGGATTAAAGGGTTTGTGGAGAATTTGTATGCTTCATAACAGTTACCCCACTTTCCCCACTCGGTTTTGTATTACCAATTATGTTCATATTCTCGGCAACAAGGCTTTGCTAAATACATGTTTATGGAGCCTATTGCTGTATTCGTTCAACATTATCGTGTGACAGTTATAATTATGGCTTAATTTGCTGGTTTTGTATGACCATGTTGTTAAAATTTTAGGTTAAATTTTATGCACTAATATATTTAGTTGGAAATTGATCGAATATAATTAACTTTTATTTAATTCGTGAACAAGACTTGAACGATTATTCAACGTTATGAACGTTGCTTTCGGTACAGATTAATGAACCAAATATTTATCGTATCGTCTGACAATTGCCCTTCATCGTCGTTCAAAGTTTTCTACTAATTATCTTGAAAATTGTTGACATTTTGGGATTCCAATCTTGGTAGTTGTTAACGACGCATATACATATAGAATATAGAATATCAAGGACTACATTTACACATAAGTAATATTAACAGATTTCTTCGCAGGTGTCAAAAAGTCTTATGAAAGGATCGTTTATTTATGTTTTTTGAAAATTATCTTCAAAAACACATAAATAATCTATCCTTTCACAAGAGATACTGAAAAATTGTCTTCACCAAAGTTGCATCGTAGCACATGGCCACAGCGAGACAATACAGGAAAAGCATTCAATAGTCGGACAGCGAAACGGCCGTGTGTTCCCGTAACAAATTTACTTCCCAACCCCAAGGCTCACCTTTGACTTTTAGAACGAACAAACGCCGTGTGAAACGAAGCGTGGAAGTTTCAGGTCTGTCGGAGCGAGCCCGCCCGTCCCTTTGGAAATCAGTCCTAACACCGCACATCAAGGGGTTCAAATACAAGTAAATTACTTGGTTTTCGGAATAAATGTACCTACACAAACATTGACATGTGATTAAGTACATTTTTTTCTAGAGTAAAAATGCATTCCTTATGAGAATTGATGAAGGAAGGTAGTCAGAGTCATCCAAAGCAGGCGCAATTGTCTGTTAAGAGGATATCACAAGCGAACAAGTCGACACTTTTTCCATACAAACGTAGTCCCCTGTTTCCTCCTAGGATAAAG
>DWTT01000439.1:0-15687 GCA_018250895.1 Carterocephalus mandan | reverse complement strand
GACCTTGCTAAGGTAGAGATAAGACCAATGTTTGTGGTCAAGAATGGGTGGTTTTTGTTTTTGAGAGATAAGGATTGGTATGGTAGGCCAGCTACCAGAGGGTGTCGCTATTTAGTTTTTTTTTTTTCAATTCAATTTATTTAATTATATGTACAATCAATTTTTAATTAAATTTATTTGTTGATTAGTACATTATTACATACATTACTATGCTATGCGGGCTCCAGGGGCTGTTAATATTAGTCACTCCAGTTGGATTTAGTTCCCAGCACAGTTCATAAATTGTCTGTATCTCCTTCCAAGCCGATCACAGAGCATTGCTACCGATGGCCATGATGGTTGCCTCTATAGTGTAACCAGAAACACCAGACACCTTTAAAAACATTGCAAATTTTTAATTCTTACACGCCATAATTTTTTAAATTGTGGTTAAATAAAGTTTAAATAAATAAACATGTCGGTCCCGGTCCTGTTGGTCCGGATAATCGCAAATCCGTATTATAGGCTGAGGTCCGGATAACCGAGTATCTGTATAATGTATAATATGTTATAAGCCTGACTTGCTAATTGATCATATTTAAAAAAATTAAGCTAAGAGTAAATTCTACTATAAAATGTTATTACTCCAATTGGGAAATTAAATTTTCTTTAGACCCTCCCCATGGCCGTGCTTAATTTGCATGAAAAAAGTTTGACCCCGCGCCTTTCAGTAGTAAATTCAAGCCTGTTATTGCACTAAATATTAATAATACTTTCGTACCTTCTGCCACCTTCTATTTACTCTTTTGAGAACGATATAGCAACACTGCTACAAAAATATAATCAATATTTATCTTTAATCTATTTAGGTAGTATTATAATTTATAAGTTGAATATTAAAAAAATATAATCAATATAATTTTACACAGATAATATTAGTAATTAGTAAATTAGTTAAGGGTCTTTAATCGTATAAACTACTCGTAACCTCTCCTTGATGCTCTCATAGAAATTTGAAACGTATCAACAATGAAGCGATAAATCCTCGGGATAAATCAATTATTACAGAGAAAAAAGATGTAAAAATTATTATGTTTTCATGGTAGGTAACCGTGCGAAAAACATTTTATTTGATGTATCTAATTGAAACGCAAATTTGTACTATGTATCACTATCTAAAACATGGCATAGTTACAATAATTAACTACGTATAAATATGTAGTCAACAAAGTTTCTGCTGTGTGGTACAAAATGTAATTATACAACCTTCTACCACGCCTCTCAAAGTGAGAGTTATAAGGCCGTAACTTCATATAAGCGGTTCTATTCTAGAGAAAAGCAATTACCATCTTGGAGGTGGGAAACACCCTCCCCCTCCTTGTTTTGTAACTACCTACAACAACCTACCCCCGCTCGAACTCCCTGAATATAATTTGTATGAAATATGGATCGTGTACGGTCAGAAACTTATCTATGTGTAAAGTTACTCGCAGAATAATCGATAAATTCCAAGTATGTTCTCGCTCTAACACAGTATTTTCGTTCCGATTGCGTCGTATTATTTGAAAGGAAAAACAAGATAATAATTAGTTTTTAATATTTTTAACTATTAAATATAGGTACATGTAAATATTGTAATACATACATGTTTAACAAATAATTTGTTGTAGTTTGGTCTGTGTGCGTTGAGTGTAGCTATTTATTATTTAGTTTAGTGTGGTTTAGTAGTATGATATGTTAGTCTAAATTTTAGCTTTTAGTATTTACTTCAGACCTATTTTATGGATGGACCTGTGAATTTTTTTACAATGTGACAAATCAATTGAAATAAAAAATTCATCGTAAAAAAATAAGACATGACATAAAGCACGGCCTAATAAAAGTAAAACATTTTAAAAAGAGAAAATCGGAAATTGGATACGTTGTTATTTTCACAGTAATATTGTGGTATTATGTGATTCAGTCATTAGTTTATATTCCATAGTGTAAGGGGGTGTGGGGGGGGGTATGGGTTCATGAGATTTTATGGGTAATGTGTAATTACATACATTACAAGCGTAATTAAACAGCACAAGTACCAACCAAAAGTACCAAACCAACCAAACCAAAGTAGGACCAACATTCAGAAAGTCACATTAACAAGAAAGTAACATTTAAGTCTAATCGTTAGTGTATTACGTAACGTCACTGAATACTTCGTCTAATAAAATATCAATAACGCCATCGCCCGGATATAAAATGAGGGGGAATATTGGAATGACGAAAAATATTATATAAATGTCAATTGTTAAAAAATCTCCACAAACACTTTCATGAAAGGTATAAAAGAGAAAGAGCTGTCCTTCAGGGCCGGCAATATATTGAGGACCTCTCAGGTGCTGTGTTCATGAGCGCGGGTATCATCAGCTGGGAAGCAGCAAAATAAGCAGCACATAATGCACGTTGCTACAGTATAAATTATGTTTTGCACTGCCCGAAGGCCTGCAATAAGGCAGCTGCATTGGAAATACATATATATATAGTTATAACTTGTCCAGCTGCTGTCAGGAACCTCCCAAAACCTTTTGCCACTATAAATCAAATCAAAAAAAACGATAGCATGTTATTTGTCAAATGTCATTGTGTTTGTATTATGTCTATAACATTATAGTCTGTACGACAGTAAATCCTTAATAACGTTTAAACTTAAAATTTTAATTATGAATTATGGTCGAAATTCGGCTCTCAGCGATAGTATTTATACCTCTCTTAACACTAAAACAACTACGAACATAGATTGCTGCAACAAATTTTAATCAATAGAATTTTAGATGTTATTAATATCTATGCATAACAGCGTCTGCCCAACGTGTCTGGCCGAAGGGGCGCATAATGCAGGTAGAGATGAGTCCCTCAATCCTCCACATTAAATTGAACCTTGTCAAGTAAACGCAGAGTTGATAGTTCCTCAAACTCCCTCGCAGACGTTCGAGGAGGAGTGAAAGGGGTGTACGGCTCAAATCATACAACATAAACAATAGGTACACATGAAACGTGTATCCTATGTTTTATAGAGGTGTTAAAACCTTTGAAGTCAATGAAGGAATATATTTTAGCAATCAGGTAGAAAATTACAGAGAAAATTTAGGATCAACGACCTCTACATACTACAACAGCCTCAGAACACTTCAGTACCATACTACTCGTATTTCTTACCCTAATGCAACACGTTGTAAACGAATCTGAACGAGACTCTATATGCCTTGTTCAAGGCTTGTCACAGTTGTCATGGGCGGCAGAGGATGGATCAAAGATGTTATGGGTGGTTCTGAATGCCCATTTGATATCATATACATAAGAGTTAATGGCTCATCATCAGTGCAATTCTGAACAATTTTGTCACAGACATTAATATTTTGTAATACGTTTTAAGCATTTTACATTCATTATAAATTGCACCGAGACCTGCCAGGGTAGACTGTAGACATAAAATATTCATAAACAAAAGGAAAAACCGGAAACATGAAGCGCGACTGCAGTTTGTTTAACAAAACAGAATAATAAATTTAAAAATAGGCTCAGTGCCACAGCTTGGGAGAATTTAGTTGCGGGAACAAAATAATTGTGATTTGATACTTTACAAATGAAAATATAGCAGGCAGAGGGTACGTGAGCACGTACTGTTCAAATTGGTATAACTGACGAGAATAAGGTTAGTTTAACTGATCACGAGCGGTGATAGCAGGTGAATTATCACCTGAGTGGCTCGAGGTGGCCCGGGTTCGATTCCCAGCAGCACACAGCAATGGTTTTTAGAAATTAAATGGCGCAAGTGTCATTAACTGTAAAATGTAACTATAAAAAACAAATTGTAAGAAAACTTGTACGCTTCCGAGTAGAGTTCTCTGCCAATCCGCACTTGGCCAGCATGGTGGACTATGGCCTTGGTTCTTACATTCCGACAGGAAACCCGTGCACAACGCGGCAACGGTGGAAAAATTACAACGTTGTGGTGGTTAGATTGGGACTTTACTTCACTGATGCATCGTTTGTAGAGGAACTTTTTGTTTTAAGTACCAAATCTGTCAAATCCAGTCCAATCAAGAAATGAGCCCAATGGAGTGAGATTTTAATAATTTAACATTTTTAATACGACTAAACTGTCACTGACAATAAGTTTAGAAACTTTTTACCGTTACCGTAAACTTAATTTTAGACGTACCACAACCACGAATATAAATTCTTTGTCCCACTGACGAACTTGGGTCCTCTCGCAGATGAGGAGGGCAACAGTTAGTTAGTGGGTAGTCAGAAGTATACATCTGTGTATTTAGTAATTTAGAAGACATTGTCACAATATTAATTATTCGTCAGAAACTAACGACTTTCTAATACCAGAGAAAAAAATCACCTTTAACTATCATAAGACTAGGAGCACCGAAAGTTCAGTAGTTAACTATTAATCTCCACCTAAGCTCTGAGGTAAAACCCTATTCATAAGCAAATTAACACCACGCTCCGCTAATTAATATCGGAGATATCTATAGAGAAGAGACGAACATTTTCAAGTACGCGTAATAGTAAGGATTAAGCGTAATCACGAATATTTGATTAGATCGTATTATCAATATGCATGAATTTAAATTCATTCACATAAATACTTGAGAGAATTATGTGGATTTTTATTGATAAGGTGGACAGTTTTTTCCTTGAAAAAATGTCCGCAAAACCGGTATAAATTTAATTTCTCCATTTAATATATTTGTAGGGTACTGATAACAATCGAATTACAGAAAAAAAATCGGTACTTATATGTATGTACTGAGGTATTAATGAATACGCATCGACCACCATTCATTCACAGACATACGTATTTATTGTAGTTATGGTTCGTTCAAAACGCTATGGCAAAAAAGTTCATTGACCGCAGGAACAAATCGTGCGTTAAGAAAAAAATAATGAAATATCGATTTTACGTAATACTGGATAATAACGTAACTTAAATACTTAATAAATTTCAAGTTTCTAACCCTTATGGTTTAGGCCCTGCGTTGATATGTCAGTCAGTCAGTCAGTCAGTCAGTCAATCAGTCAGTCAGTCAATCAGTCAGTCAGTCAGTCAGTTAGTCAGTCAGTCAGTCAGTCAGTCAGACAGTCAGCTTCTCCTTTTATATTATAGATAAACATTGATGCATTTAACTTGAACGTCAGAAGCTGTTCAAACTGTTCGGCTCGGTCGCTCGCAGCCGACTAAATGAGGTAGAGATAATTAACCCAACCTATGTGTGGAATTTTTAACTGAGGTAGTAGTCTAGTAGTCACTTTGGATACAAAGAACAAAAAATATTTCGATTATTTTTTACTAATAAGTTTCAAAATCTGTTATTTTTTATTTCTATATTTTTTATCATATCATTCCCGAACTCATGATTATTCACGTGATGCCGGTGATATTAAAAGAAATATACAATTATTATAATCTACACGTATAATTTATACAAGTATAATTCCCATCCGATGGATGGGAATTATACTTTCCACTTTTTGCTCCAGCGGACTCGAGAAGCAAAATGTAATGCAACATAACCTCATGTTCAATAACATCGTAACATAATATTGAGCTGTATTTAGAATGTGTAAAGTTTAAAATGGGATGTCAGGTGAGAATCTACTTTGCTGGCTAAGCAATTACGAGTATACTGCACAAGGCTATATACACATTGTATCCCGCATCTACGAGTATTTTAAATTTATAACGTAGCGTAGTGTAGGTAAAATATTTTAGTTAGAGTTATACTCAAACGCAAGTGTGCAATTATGTATTAATATATGCGACGTAAGATAAATCTACAACAACATCATACATAAACTTCGATAGAAACAACAACACTAAATTCATTAAATAAAATTTGTTGTTTGATGTATATTCTTTTATAATGTTTATCTTACTGTTCGGCTAAAATAACTCGTCATATCGCTTAGATGCAAACTTAATTCATCAAAACCGATTTTGTACTAGTGAAAAAAGATTTCCCTACTTCATCTTTCTTTCGCGTCTGTGAGCTTTCATAGGGCCAAGTCAGCCGACATTCAAGTGTATAACGAGCCTAAAGATGGGCGCCTCATTGAGTTCTTTGTAGCAAGAGGTTCTTCACGCTTTGAACTTGAACCGACACTCGTTTCTGCTAAGACACCTACATACAATAACTCTACCTATTGCCACAGAATATGCTATTGCCTATTATATATGTATTTTATTTTACTCTCTACCAACAGTTATTCACTAAAACAAACTCGGTTCTTTTTTTGAAAAATATTTTATATTACGTAAAAATATTAAACAATATGACGTTGTCAATATTGGACCCTCAAAAAAAAGTAAAACAAAATTACCCTCGTCTATCAATTATTAAACGATTTTTTTTATGATTAAGAAATCAATTTTTCGTGGCAATGGAGTGTTACAAATGTTTAATAATTACATTCATTAATGCTATTCAACATCCTGTCAGACTAATTAAAATATTTTAGTGTTACCGTTGTAATTAATGAATGCATTGTAGTTTATTACAGAGAAAGCCGCAATGTCACATTGTTTATTCAAATCGCTTCATATCGAAACGAATCCAGCTAATTTAAACAAATTATTTTGTTTCATTAGTTCCTTACAATTTTTTTTCCTAAATAGTTATTACTTAATAATATAAACTTCCTCTTTAAGAATAAATTCTAAAATTGCTTGCATTTAGTTCTTAGCTCCATTAAAGAAATCTGAGTCATCGTAGCTCATTACATATAACTTTATTCAATTGGCCAATTTGTGGCTTGCCACTGTGAATACTACCGAAAGCATCGATATCAAAGAAACAAGTAAGTTTAATGTTTTTGACCGAAAGACATAATTTGGTAAATTTCATGTTTAACAGGTACTGCTACTACTAGTTATGGTAGGTTCTATGTAATATTGTATTTTCTTTTTTTTGGCTGGCACAACCCTTTGACTTCCCACTGTTGGGCACAGGTCTCCCCCACACACACAGATGCGGGAGATCTAGAGCATTCACCACGCTGCTTCAATGTGGTTTGCTTATTTTTAGGTATTTTCAAATTTCACATATTTTTGTATCAACTGTAGACCGATTTTGAAAGTTAATTCATCAATTAAATCATGTAAGGATTACCCTATGAAATAATGAATTTCATTGAGGTGATCCCATTATCACAATATCAGAATCTAAATTTGCCTTCTCAATGATTTATAGAAATTAATGTATCTAGATGTATGGATTAGAAGGGTGTTTTTACAGTTTTGATGTCATCTTTTTAACATTTCAACATTGTATTTGTATATAAACGTAATAGCACTATGAGAGAAATAAAGAGGATGTTCATTGACTATCCTTGAAATACGCTTACAATAAACCGGAATCAAATAAGGACTGCCTTCGTATTTGTATTTTCTGGGCGTAGCCTTTCGCGTCATATCATAACGGACTTTCTGCCGTAAAGTCCTAAATCACCATACATTGTTCAGTTTCAATGTAATGTTCTCTATTTCATCTGTCATTCTCTGTTCCTAGAGAACCCTAAATCAGGTCCACAAGAATTTTCCAAATTATCATGGCGGTCCTAGACAGACAGACATGGGATTTTTAATTTATATTAAAACAACAATCGAAAATCGATATAATGTTTAAAAATGTTTTATGATGAATGAATCATAGCTAGTAAATTATAATATGTATAAAAAAATACCATGGTGTGGCGGCGGTGTTAACGATTAAGAAAATACATACCTGTAACATAAAATATTCAAGTTAATAAACATTTTAAAAAGGTAAACGAGTTATATTTTCTTCTTGGAAAGGTTAACCTGCACAATTTTTTGTTTTTAAAATATAATCTACGTTTTTTAACACGTTTACGCAGGGCGCCAATGAATAAAGTTTTATTTGACATACGAGTACATATTACATATTTTATACGACATTCGTACATATATGAATATAGTACAATTTTATGTTTCTTTATATATATGCACTACAAACAATACAAAATCATGTTGATATGAAAATGTGTCTCATTAACAGCTACTATTATTCATTACTGGGTATTTTCGTCGTCATAATGTTTATTTAACGATAAATTTTCCGATAAGCGCTGTGTCATCGTATTACCTAGAAATATATGATTTAATATGTTTAATTTAATAATTTTTTGGTAAATTGGGATTTCTATGTGTTTTTGTCCATATGTCCTTTGTTTTGTGTCTTGTATTTTGTGGCAATAAATGAATTTGTATTTGTATTTGTAAAAAAATATGGTTATTTACCTTTAATAAACAAATTAGATATTTTTTAGGAAGAAGTTAAGTTTTACACCAAAATCTTCGAGTTCAATCGTAAATTTTTCTTACCCTTTTATGGAGTAAATAGACACTAGAAGAAATCACTTACAGGTTACCACAACAGGTTTAGAACCCTAAAACGTACAGATTATCGCGCTTCATCATCGGAACCCACGCGCAAGTTTTTTCTTTATTCTTTCATAAGTGTCGACAAATAAGCGTGCTAGTACTATGTATGTAAATATAGTTTAATTTAAAAAAAAATGATTTTATGGGCAAGAAACTCATTAACTTTAGTTGTTGCTCACCCCGATATCTTATCTCGAAGATGAAAGGAAAAGTAAATCCCATCATGCAACATAGGGTCGCCATGGCAGAGTGGAACCATACAAAGGAACTTTTTTTACCTACCATTAATTTTTTTTTTCTTTAGATCGTTACTTTCTTTGTGATAGCTCACCTACCTGTAATATTGTAGTCACAAAAATAATACGAAGCACAGATGAACCAATAAAAATAAGACCAATTATCATTGTTGTGTTTTTTTACTGCAAAGCCCAAATACAATAATTAATAGAATTTTTTAGGAAGTCAAATATTTAACACTCATTATAAATGCTGAGAAATATGGAATTAAGCCTGAGAAATACCGAGAAATAGCCCAATTCACTTAAATATTGTGTAATTCCAAAGGTATTTTACTAAGTCATTTATTGATTTCACTACCTGAAGTTGAGCAATGGCTCGCTAAACAGGATAATTATTTATGTACAATACAGCATGATAAACATCTGAATATATAATACTAATAAGCCCCTAACAAAAAATAAAAATTGGAAGGAATTCAAAATGCATACCAAAATGCATGAAATAATATCAAATAAAGTGGTCTCATGTAGACCTGTTTAAAATTATTAAAAATAAAATTTCATTTAAGTTAAGATCCCCAACCTTTTTTTATTGCTACATAATATTATTTTTATGTTTATTATATCTGACCACAAGATACTCATTTTGGACAGAAAACATATTAATAATTGAGGTCAATACACTCTACCAGGCTAAATTCACATTTTAATAACACCTGCTAATCTGTAAATATAATTTAAAATAATGGCAAGATGACAGACTCATGTGTTTTCTTGGAGATATGTGTGTGAAATTAGACCCAAAATTGACTAATTCTACATTTATTGAGATGAAAGTTGAGTCACTCTTAACTTTGGGGCAAATTTCCTTACAGGTAGGTGACTTAGTTGGGATTAATGTCTTACAACTTCATAGATTATGTATGGGTCAATACTTAGATAGCCTATGTGCCAAGGATAACCTATAATAGTCTCATCTATACCAAGCATTGTGCATAATTTAATGAATACACTTAAAAATATATGTTCAGATGATTTATTACATACTAATATCCAGGAGACAAAACAATTTAAGGATTCAATTTAAATCATTCAAAAATACTTGTTAAAGTTGGTCAGTACTTACATGTAGCTAATTGAAATTTGATATTGAGCAGGGATCAGAAACTATACACTGTCCTAAATAGTTTTACTTTAGTAGATGTTACTTAATGAGCTTATTATATATATTATGCTACATATGGGTCAGTTGTGTTGTCAGTTGTACAAAAATGGCTCTGGCCCGGGAAAACTCATCATTATCGTAGCCTTTTACGGTCCCACTGTTGAGCATAGGTGTGTTCTCAAAATGAGACAAATAAGGCTTTCGTCTACGATACTTAGTTTACCGGTTACACTTTTAACAAACAACCATTTTAATCCCAAAGGGTATATAAACTTTAAGACTTCAAGTTAGTTATACTAACTAACATTAAGTCTCGTTCAAGGTCTCAGGTAGACTCAGGTGGCAGTGGATGGGTGATGCTGTGTGCACAGACTTCAAATGCCTCGAAGAAAACTATGGAGAACTCTCTCATATTGTCCTGGCCTTGATACAGCAGGTAACAACACAATTAAGTGAAGTCATTGGAACTTGGGATTTCAATGTAGAGAGAGAGTAATGAGAGATGGGATTCTTAGCTATACCCTACTGTAACTTCAAGATTTTAATACCCACTCTGTGGTTGACACATTCAACATAAGAGTTTATCTTTTAAATCAAATAGATAGTTTCAAACAAGAAGTTGGTAAAACCTTTACAGTTTGCTCAATCTGCAACCACTTTTGAAGTGTAACTAATGTTTTTGAAACATCAATGTCCCAGTCCAGATTTCCGGTTAGAATGGTTGTTGTTACCATAGTAATAAGCCAAAGTAGAGTTTAGAATTGGGCTTGAGTAAAAAATTGAACCTTAGAGACTGAGATCTAGAAAATGTAGCCTTTTCTAGATTCACCTTTTGAGTTCTATGATGTCTGAATATAATTTGTTGCATATTATCTATGGGCTTTGACAAACATGGTTATTTAAATACACCAAACATATGATTTAAATGTGTTGAACACTACTATACTAGTATATACTAAACAGATAAATTAATCAATACTGTAAGAGACTCACCTGTTTTAGTCTCTCGACATCGGTGCGAGCTTGTTGTTGCTGCAGCAAAGTTTGTTGCTGAGGAGTTGTGGCTGTTGCATTCTGTGTTGTTTGCGTGTATGAGGGGTACTCCAGATTGACGTTTAGCAGCTGGGCAGCATTATCTCTTGCCTCATATGCTAGGCCCCTTATCTCCAGCTCCGAGGCTGTATGCATAAGGGACTGCAGATCCAACTCTTGAACATCCACTGATCCCTTATACATAAATTCCACAAGCAAGTTGATCTCCGAGAATGGAATCCCCTTCAGTATCACGATGGGGTGCTGACATGGATTATCCCTAAAAAAACAGAAATATCACTTAAAAATATCTCACTATCAGCAATGTACTTGAATAATATTGATTTACCTCACAAAAAGGTGGTTATTAATTTATTCTTCTTATCTTCTGATAAAACTACACATTTATAGGTAACTTAAAACAACTTCATATTAAATTAATGATTCATTATTATCTAAAAAATTTATACATATTATTTTAGAGACCATCTCCAACTCTAAACAGGACATTCTTGTCAGATTTATAAAATTCATGCAAACTTATAAACCACCTGGTGAACTGGGTCGACTGTTCATATTCTGTTGTAAAGTTCAAGTATAATTTAAATTTAGAATGAAGCAACTCACTTGAAGATCTGTTCGAAGTAGGGGCTGCAGGCCGAGAGCACAAGTTTGTGTGCTTTGAGGGTCCCATCTCGGCAGGAGAGCGTGACGTCGGCTAACGCCGACGAAGAGTAGATAGTGGTGAACAGCTGGCTCAGGTTCTGTAAGTGGTTGTTCCACTTCAAGTGGAACGTCTTGTCGCTCATCACCCCCTGCATCTGCACCACCACATACACTATCAAACACTAATCACTCACTCCTTAAAAAAATCAACAGAAAACCGATCTGCTACGACCGCTACATAAAATTATAATTATTACAACTTATTTTTAGAACGATGCCCGTAAAAAACACTATACGTACGCGCTATGACAGTGTAATACTGTAGGTACGCGCGCCGACGGAATTTAGAGCTATAAAATTTTATTTATATTATATTCAACAAAACGGAAATTTTGTCTAAAACGAACGCACTGCAAAAATCTCACCTCTTATTCGTTTTCCCACTTCCCGATTTTTCAAAAGTAACACCGACACATTTCACAAAAATTTTAAATACTTATTATGTTACACAGAAAGCCGTGTCGTAAAAAACAGAGTGGGGCACGCCGTGGCCCCCTCCTTACCCCGGCCCCCTCGCACACAATCAATATACGGAATATGAGAGCGCGGCGCGCCGCCTCGCCCCCCGCATGCTTTATTATACCGTAATTAAATATATACAAGTTTATAAATTGTACACAGGCGCACATACATTCCAAGTTAGCTTGTTCGCAACGTTATATTATTACAATTTATTATTGATTGCTAAGACCGGCAACGAACCGTCTACTTCTTTCTACACACCTGCATTGATTTTTACTGCACAAGGTGTTTTAATTATATTGTCGAGAAAATATTAATTAACTCTTATGTGACAAATATGTTGGTCGCATTTAAATATTTAATAGTATAAAGGATATTGGCATTCATCATTTTAAATTGTTTTGTATCAAATATTATACATTAATACATTTCAACCCAAGTGAGGCCCCTTCCCCCTTTCCTTCCACCAAACTAAACTAATAATAAATTGTTGGATATCTATCTATGTGTGTGTACATCTCTTTTACAACATGCAAACCGTATACGCACACTCTCATCAACTCTCATGCAACGGTAGAGAGAATTAAAGGGATTCAGTCGACTTTTTTTATTTAAATTCCAACCTCCCTCTTGTCTACTGTACATACATAATACTCTAGGTAGGACCTACGTGTTTATAAAATGCATTCCTATTTCTTTTATCTCAACAGGGAGTGTTCGTCATTCTTTGCTTGGTGTATTAATATATTTATCGTAAATGAGTATGGTAGCTATTTTGACTAAGATTATTTATGAACTTTCAAAGTAGGTAACGACACATTTAGGGTTAAATAAATCTCAACCAACTTGTTACAGTGTGTACTCGTAGATATAAGGTATTCTTTATATAAGAAACGATGTGTAAATGTAAGACAAGGAAAAGGAAGGCCAACTTTTGTGAGAAGTTTGGCCCGTTTGGCTTTGATTGCATACAAGCTTAGAACATAGATAAACAATAATAAACACAAGTATAAATTGCTCCTCTGCACAAAATAATTGATACTATCTAGTGCTGATTGCATTAAAAAAAATATTATTTACTATGAATATTGAGTAGGTAAAGTATTTGTGTGTGTGAGATAAACATTAATAATCCTCACATTACCTATGATATTAACACTCTATAGTCATGCCGTCAATGTTATTATGACGTATTTGTCACTTGGTTGTCATTGTCACTATCAGTGAAAAGTCAGCTGGCCGATTTCGGAATTTGTAATTTTGTAATTCTGACACTGATAATTTCAGATTCGATCACAGAGTACATTTGATTTGATTCGATAATTCGATTTCAGATTCGATTGGTTCAGTCAGTGTTCGATAATTCGATTCAATTTCAATTCCATTTTTTTTCATTCATTCAACCTAGTCGTTCAAGTCGAGGTGCTGAAGGAATTCTCTGTTTGTCAATCAGTTATTGCTCGTTCGTTTTGTTATGTGGTTCGTGGCTCGTGGATAGTTAATGTAAATTCTCTAAAATCTGTAATAAAATTTAAATTAAATTGTAAGGCGATTCACGCAAGATAAATAATATTGAATCAATAAAAAATTAAAATAAAACTTTTCCGTTACTGCACAGTAAAACGCAAACTATGAGTTCTCCGAAGATAGTTATTTCTTCACCGAATCTAAAATATACAAGTGAGCATATTTTTGCCCAGTATCAATATGAAGAGACTCTGGTCACCAAAAAGGATGGTGTACTTACGGTGAGTAAGGTTTTTTTAACCCAAAAGAAGAAATTTTCTTCAGCAAAAATTACTTACCCTCATAACTTTAAAGCATTTTTTTAAATTTTACTCTTGGCATTTGATTGAATGGCAATTGAATCATTAGTCTGTGTAATTATTTTTTTAATAAGTTCCTGAAATGCAATTGTAATTTGTAGATTCCCAGTTGTGTAGCAGGCTAAACAATAAATAATATATAAATGCTAACCTACCCTCTCATCTCACTAAAATCTCGGTACAGCTAGACAATTAATACATCATCACCCAACTAAAAATATTTCTCTGCTAAATAAATACTTGCCCCAGTCTGGGTTCAAACCCTTCCATGGGGTCATAATAAAATAAATCTTCATTCTATATATTATCAGTGTCCTATAAATTTATCAAATTGAAAGTATTTTAGACCAGTAAGAAAAACTCTTAAAACTACATAGCTGGTTTTTGAAGATGTTTTTTTTTTCTATGCAATATACTGGACAATGCCATTATTATATATCTGGGGTGTGTTGCTAAATGTGATTGGTTGTTATTATGTACTTATTTGTGTATTATTATGTTCGCTTATTAAATTAAAGTTATCAATTTATGTTATACTCCTCCGTCTTCTCTATAACCAGCCACAAGGTATGTAAGTTGTCCATGGTAGTATAGCCTAACTATTTGGAAACTGGCTTGTTTGGGAGGCTGGAAGTCGTCAAACCTGTGAGTTATTCTGTTAGGACTCTCATGAACAGCTTATAGACATCGCTCAGAAGCGCAATGGGCCTGTAACTCTTCAAAATAGAAATAGTGTGTAGTTGTATTGTGTTTACGCCAATCGTGTCGTCTGCACGTTGTGATCTCTGCATCGAGCTGTCTACACTCAGACTTTGAGGCTGGGGACTGGACGCATAGTTCTCATTTTTCCCTCATAAGACTGACAGTGTGTTCTGAGAGAATTTGAGATCTACCTCTGGACGTGGTCTTGTAAAATGTAGATCCGACCTCATGGACACAAATAACAAACCCTGGTTATCACAAACCTGGTGTTCATCTCGTCCACTGCAGTCGTCGTCCAACGCAGGGTTCTAGGCACGCGAAACGATTTTTCAACTCCAGCTACTTGTGCTATTATTCTGTGCTCCAGCTGAAAGTTTTCAGAGCTCTGGATTTTTGCAGTTAAAGGGCGGAGCATAGACTTTATCAGGCGAGATCGCTTGAGCTTGATGTGTGGATATCTAGCATGCCTCTGACCATACGGTGATCGCTGCCGTTCACAGAGACATCATTAAATATGTGCCGTTTTTGCCATGATAAAGTCTATTTCCCTTTTTCGTGGAACCATTAGGACTCATCCAAGTCCACCTGCGGTCTCCATGTAATACCTCAATCTCATCGTCGGGTGAGTCGAGATCGGCGCATATACCTGTATGACCTTCAGCGAGTACCTTTAGATACTCTAGTATAAGGTACGCTACCCTTTTCGATACACTATCGACTTCCATAATGCTGTTGACGAGGGACTTGTGGACGAGGAACCCGACACCACCTTGGGACTGATGCTCTCCCTTCCGGTGATAGAACAAGTTGCCGGACTCAAGGACTAACTTGTCTACCTCTTCTTCTAGCTCGCATTACCTGTCATCGGACCTCAGTGTCTGTCTGGTATTATATGTGGCTAATGTGGCCAGGTGCAGAGGTCCTGGCCCCGCTACCGTTACCAGGACGAACGGGACCGCCGGGAACTCGGGGTCCGGGGTTTTTCGTGACTTTCATAGGACGTTTAGCCGATAGTCACCACGCTTGGCCAGTGCGTGTTGGTGACCGCAGTTGTATATCACAGAGAGACGCTGCGGCCCATCTCCTGGAATTTGGTATTAC
>DWTT01000438.1:0-15691 GCA_018250895.1 Carterocephalus mandan | reverse complement strand
TGGACTAAGGCCTAATCCCTCCCATTCTGAGAGGAGACCCGTGCCCAACAGTGGGACGTCTATGGGTCGCAGCGATGCCGATAAGCCGATGACGCATTAAAATTAAAATCCAGCTTTTGGGTTGCTAGAACATTAAACTAAAACAATTTCCTGTAACAGCTATGGGGCACGAAATCATTTAGTTTTTACCTCAAATATACTCTTCTATTTAATGAGAAACACGAATCCATAAACAAAACTAAGTCTACTTCGCACGATCTTGTTTTACTAAGTACTCACTCATTTTTATACTTAATTTTGGTCGCCATTTCAAAGGAAGCTTTCAACTAAGCAGTTTCATTTAGCAAACATTTACTCAAAGCATTCATTTCTTCATATTCTTTATAAGAAAAAATTATGAATTACAACATTTGGTCAAAATATATTGTTTGATACATAATAAAATATATTGTTTAATACAGAAAAAAAATGACATTTAATAATTAAATTAACAGAACTTTACACAAGATCTAGTTTAGTTTATGAAGGCAAACAAAACATTAAAATCATTAATTCCGATGTTAATTTTTCCAGTTTTGATTTAAGTTGTAATTATTTTAAAATTATCTAGAAATAAAATGCACAAAAACTAAAAAAGCATTTAGATACATTATCATATCCCAAAGTAAAAATTATTTCTAATATTTAATATGTAGAATACATTCTAATTGAGCGTTCTATATCTAGTCTAAGATGTTTATAAAACTACATATTTGGCTCATCTTTTTATAAAAACAACAGCACCATCTTGTCACTGCTTGGATTTCGTTGTTATTAATGAAGATTACTCGTAATATTCAGTAGTAAAAGATTATGAGGAACATAGCACGCGCATTATTTTCTTAATTTATTAATCACACGCCAGGAATTTTATCAATTTCAATAGTCAACTGTATTGTATAAAATAAAAAACAATTAAGAAATACTACAATAAAAATTTATAGTAGAATTTAGAAGGAATAAAACAATAAATTGATTAACTTTCAAACTTAGGTAACATATACATAATAACTTATTCAAAGTAGTAAGTATACATAACCCAAGTTTTTTTAAAAATAATAGTGACGACCCGTATGCCAGATACCTGATGGTAAGTGGTCGCCGTCGCCTATTTATTGAATAATTTTTTATTTTATAAATAGTGATTATTGTTTTAAAAGCGAACACCGATACGAAAATACTACAAAATCATTAATTTATTCCCAGGGAATATTGAAAAAATATGTCAACCAATTCGTACAAAGCTCCGAATAATAGCACATTGCGCTTTAGCATAACATTACATAACAATGTAAATTATTTATATCATATTTGGGTCGTTATCTATTCACAAACAAAATAATATCAGAAATCAACAATTCCAGTTGTTGTTTAAATATAAAAAATATGTACGAGATGAACATAGTAAAATGGCCTTTTTATCTTAATACATACATATACATATATATGGAATCTGACGCTAAAATCCATATTCGATAAAAAAATATGTATTTTCAATCATTTATATAACATAATATTATTATAGGAAACGAAACTATTCATTAATATAAAATAATGACGTTTAGTTTTCATTTTTAAATAGATAACCAAGACAAGACAAAGGATTTTATAACTGCACTTATCCAATTTTAACATTCAACAATGTTTCACTCGGATCACCCTTTTAAGTGTTCAGGGGATTCCAACTAGCACCAAATCATTCTTATCGTATTTAAATTGGCGACATTTTAAATTTCAAACGTAACAAAATGTATAACAATTTTGTGGCAATATTTTAAACTATGATAATATTTAATAATCGTAACTACTCACTTATATTAACATCAATATTTAGTAGTAAAATTAATATTAAATTACATCTAAATATAACAACAATATATCACTATATTTTGAGCCGTTCTAAACTTATGTTTTATTGTCATTTCCTTGTTCTGGCAAGTGATCGTATTTTTGTACATTCATCGAATTATAAAACATTGTAGGTAATCGTTGCCGGCGTATTTCGTGAAATAATTTATGACATTACGTGCAATGAGTAAAACATATCAATAAAAAACTTTTGACGAGGACACTATGGATAATTTGATTGCATACATAATTATACAAACCATTGCATATCCCGCACAACTTCTTAGGGAGAAGGGACTGGCTGAAAACCAGCGCTTCCCAAGATTCCCAAGTAAGCGAACAGCTGAACAAGCTCCCATTCCTTGAGATGCTTTTGTGCTGTTTTTCATTTCTTTTTAGTGTGTAAAATTGTATAAATTGGTGACAATAAACAGATTTTAATATTATCTGTTTAAATTTCACGGGTCCCGATATGGACCCGGTAATTTGGAAGGATTGCGTGGGGACACACGTAACTATTATTATTATTATTTATATAAGATATAAAATAATTAGCCTTAACTAGGATTTCGGTGACAACACACACTTGTATCTACTGCGTAATTACTCGAAATAATTCTAAGTTAATCAATTGAGATTCATTTAAGACTTTACAGATAGAATTAATAACGAAATACGCCTGGCAACTACTCTGCTACGTTATATATCTTACTCTTTAACTAACATTAGATCACACCTTCGTAAATAAAATTTTAACGTTTTATAAAATATACTTTATCTGTATTAACTACTAGCATAGTCTAATTATTAAGTCATATTAACTATTATGCTAAATACAACTAGAATTAATAAAGGTCAATCCTACCATCAACAAAACGTAAATACATGGGCATGTAGATTTACTTAGTAAATAAATATGCCGATTATGATAAAATTTTAACAGTTATTAAAATAAAATTATAACAAGATTTTTGTCAACATTCATAGTAATTGAGGCGGCTTATCTATTTACTTGTATTTTATTAGTAACGTCGATTACTTTCGGTCCATTGCAATGGCCACATAGCATCCGCTACTAGCAGACACCAGTATGTTTTTATTATTCTTCTTCAATAGAATTCAGCAATCTTGTGAATATATGAAGTCGATTGATACACACTCAATTTACATCACTACGGTAAACATAATTTTAGCATCACTAGATAGATCCATGTTAATTTCAGTCGACTACATCTATGTTTTTACAAATCCTGTGAGCTGTATTATATTAAAAGGGATTTTATGGGTGGTTAACTTCTGTGGGTGATAGACGATTGATTTTTTTGGTCTAACTAAGAAATTCCGATATCGTTTTAAAGCCGCCTCATTACAATAAATACTTTACTTTGAATTAAGTTAACATAAATAATTTTTTTTACAAAAATATAAAGCCGCGTATCCACTAGGCAACATTTGGCGCGCGACATGTTGCACAACAGGTTGCTCAAGAGCGCGGAACTTTTTGTTGAACAACGTTGTCTGTCTACGCATCTAATAAACATCATGTTGCGCGCCAGCTGGCAACGTCGCGCGCTGTTGTGCAGCGTTGCTGTACATGATGAGCGCCACGTGTCGCGCGCCAAATGTTGCCTAGTGGATACGCGGCTTAATTTTAAAAATTTTGGAAAGTGCTGGGCACATGCTCTATACTAACGTATATTAAAATGTTTTTCTGAGAAGTAGGACAGTGTGATGGCGAGCGGTCAGTTGACCATGAACACCGGCCACTCGGGGCAGGCGGGCGGCAGCGGCAGCGGGGAGCCCCCGCCCACCGGGACCACCTCGGGGATCTGAGGCGACATGGTGCCGGTCAATACACCACACAAACTAAACATAACTAATTTTCCAAAAAAGTAACTCAAATATATCACTCCTTTAAAAATATGTCTGCAAAAGTAACTAAACCTAAACTTGTTACCTATATCGTCCACATGCGACTACAATGTGACATCTCAAAAACCTTAATTTTACAGAAAACTTTTGAACTTTTAAATGAGCATAACTCTTAAATTGTTGTCAAGATAGCTTTATTATGTATGAATTGATTAAAGTATAACTAATACTGAAATGAAATATCAAAAGCGATTCAGAATAATTAGTAAAACAAAAAATCGTATAATTCGAGATGTCACACTGTCGTCGCAAGTGGACGATATAGGAACAAGTTTAGGTTTAGAGTTACTTTTGCAAACATACTTTTAAAGGAGTGATGATATACTTGAGTTACTTTTTTGGAAAATTAGTTATGTTTAGTTTGTCTGGTGTCGTGTATAGAAAGACAATATATTAAGAATCCTAACGATATTACTAATAAGTTATATGAAGTATGTTAGTATGATTAGATTGTCAAGAATTTCGAATCATTTTATAAAATTCGACTTCATTGGAATAACGGTATAAGTACAGCACATATAATTATTTAAATAGCATTCTAAAAAAATTTAAAAACAAAAATCCCGAATACCTACTTACCATGGTCTGGGGGTGGTGCGGGGGGTGGTAGTAGTGCGCAGGGGAGACGGGGGGCGTGGGGTACCCCCAGTACACGGGCAGCACGGGGTGCGGCAGCGTGGGGCCCATGGCCGGGTAGTAGTATGTCAGGGGGCCTGCCAACATCACCTGGACGTCAGTGGTTGTAATGGTTTGAAACCTTCAAACTTGGTTAAATAATTTAAAAAAAAACTTTTTTTAATAAAAAAATATTTTTTGATACACTAAAAATATTTAGGTATTTAAAAAAATAACGAACATTAAATTAGTTTGAATTTAATGCACCGTCTACTCGTCTACCTTGCTTACGTACTATGAAGTTATGTCGTAAAGTTTTTTTTTGTCCGTTAAGAAACGAGTATCTAGTACTATGTTATTAGTGTATTTTACACTAAATATGGAAAATATAAAATTTTATTGAAGAGAATTTTTATTTTTAATACAATTATTTCTTATTAAAATTTGTTGTCATACATTCATGCATCAAATATTTTTCCAATTTTGCGTAAAACTGAATTGAATTATTTCTGAATGATTGTCATTTTATCTAAATGTAACACTCATAATAGTACAATTAGCTGAAATATAAAAAAAGAGTGATTTTTCTGTCTGAAAATAAAATCATGATTTTTTTCAGTAAAAATTATATCTCAAATATTTAGTGTATAGATAGGTGCCTACTAAGCTCGTTTTTCCGGCTGGTTCAACTGACCTGCCAATTTTGATGACGGTGCATACCTACAATTTAGTCTTCGTAATAAAATTGCTATTCATGTCCAACCTATATATAATAAAGGCTTGACATAAATAGCAATTTGACTTTCATGACTACATAGCATAGCAACTTATCTCTGTAACAATTTATCTTGTTATTAAATCAATTTGAGATCAATTTATCTTATCGTGTTCATATATTTTCTTATTTATTATTCTTATTCCATAATTTGACGAATACATTAGCTTATTTGACCACAATGATTCATGTATAGTCATGCAAATTGTTAGTCACACGTCTTTTGAAATCGAGCAATTACACGTTCTTATTATTTGTTTTTAATAAAATTATGTTATCAAAGTTATAACTACATTGATCCCGGCAGTTATAGTTATTAAGCCTACTTTCCAATATCTGAAATACGTTATCTCCCATATATGTATGTATAAGTTTTAATAAATGTATATTTTTAAAGTTATTTGCCGGTAAAATTCCAATACCAGTATAGTGCCATTATGCATAAATAAATACAGAAGATCCCACAGATGCAAAAGATTTTTCAATTTTTTTTAAAATGATTTGTCAACAAATAATTATGTATCAGTGAAACTATTTTTACACAATGTATGTTGCATTGCAAACAATAGATCGTATGTTTTTGCAATATATTTTTTAACTTATTTTAAGCACAAATATGTAGGCATACCCAGGTATTATTGCCAAAAAGAAAAGAAAAAAGGATATTTTGAATCGTGGCAGGTTGTATAGTTTTAACACCGGTCAAGGTACGTATTGCTCGACAGAGGATTAAGCACTCGTTTACTAAATATTAAGACGGACACAAGTTGTTAAAGTATGTAATATTAATATAATAATGATGATCACTCACCAGGGTTTCAGAACGCATTACAGTCCACCAAAGCAGTGCGAACTTACACCAATACTCAGTTACACACTCCGCCGGCCGCCAACCACCAAGCTGTCTGCGGACTTTACCAAACTTATGCTTGCCTAGTACCCTAGTACTTTGCACCATTCTATGCGGTCTCAACTTGTTTACTACTAATACTTTTATTATTTTTAAATTAGTTAACATAAATACACGATACAGATAAGCTAATATAGGTAAGGCAGGTTAGGCATAATTTATGAGCAAGTTATTTTAATGTTTTTAATGGTAAATATTCAAGCAGGCAAAGGAAAAAGTTACATGTAGGTACAAAATTCGCATATATTCCATTTAATACGAACAAACGAAAATAGCATAAAATTTTTTTTAGATTACTGATTCGCGTGAAAATTAAAAAGATTTAATACTTACTGGAATTGTTGATGTTAGTTATATATCATAAATTGTATTTGAATCAAACAGATTGTTTGTAAAGCATTAAAAAGCAATTTCAATACAAGCAAACAAAGTTCATTGTTGAAATTTCGAATATGGACATTATTACAATCTTAAGAAGTAGGTATAAATCCAAAAAGCATACATACGATACTATAATTACTATACAATATTGCAATATTTGCAATATGCTTGGTTTGGTAAAAAGACAATTTAAAAGTAGAACACAAAGAGGCGCGAACTTTTAAAAACAATAAAATCTATACTATGTTTATACAACCATAGACTTTAAAATTCTTGTGCAAGAAGTTGAGACCGCAGCCAGAAAATGCCATGATAAATAGAGGAGCTTAATAATTAATGTGAACCCACAACAAATGATAAACAGTACTTACTTTGTTATTGATGACATTCTGTGTACTACAACGCCCGGTCGCTAAAGGTTTTAACTGTAACCACGCCCATGATTCTATTATTCCGTCTATTGTAAGCACAAAACATTTTCTCTACAACACACTTAAGCGCCGAAGTGTTTCCCATTTTACAAGATTTTAAGAATTTTTAATCTGTCACCGTAGTCATGCATTTAAGCAATGTATAGATTTTGTCTATGATAAGATGGAACTTGTATTCAAATGAACAATTGCTTTTTTTATGGCCAGTGTTTTTCATGTTATAATGGAACAAGTTACACCTTACATCTGTAAAATAATAATTCTCCTTTAAGCTTGTTGTGCTTGCATAACCGACCGTTTCCTTTCGGTCGTTGAATATACATAGTTCATATAATTTGTTACTCCCACTTTGTTTTTCAGTTTATTTTATGTTTTATGGTAATAATAATAGGTCGGAAACTAAAAATGTTTAGCTCAAAATTGATACATTACTACTATTTAATAATATTCACCGTATTTACTATTATTTATTATCCTGCATCAAATGAGAATTTGTTACCTTCAAATTTCTTCCAAAAACTTCATTTGCAGATATGAATACCCTTTTTCATTTTACCCAAACCAAGTAATACGGTGTCACATTATAACCATCACCACACGCGGTAAACCATGAATTACGTTACCCATCGATATGTTCGCAAGTATCTCTAGGCTAACATGCATATATGTATCACACGTCTAGCGTTCGTTTTGAATAGAACTTGAATTTTATATTTTTCCGAGCGCATTTTTTGTTTCCGACCGAACCACTGCTCTCGTAGGGGGTGCTAAACATATACTAAGCTATGTTAGGAGGCGGGAAGTAATGGTTGTGCCATACGTGTGTTGTTACCCGGTGAAGGAAAGTTATAAATTTAGTGGGTGATGTGAAAATCTTTTCATAATATCAGAATGAAGGTAGCTAAAGGAATACCGGCATATTTTATTTTAACATAATACATCTAAAGACCGTCCATATATCCATAGCTATAACTATTCGGTGACGCCGTAAAGGTCTTTATGACCATACAGCAAGTCCATTTGAAAAAAAAAAGTCCACCTGTATGCTAAATATCAGATGGGTCCTATAGAACGCCGGTCGGAAATACATCAGGCTCATATTGAACGATTTAATTTAAGAACATTAAAACGAATGATTTTTTCGATACAAAGACCAATAACGTAGATTTTCATTCGGCCATTTAAAAATACATAATGTACTTACCTTACATTGTACTTACCTTATATACTTACCACCTGGACACAGAATATCCACGAAAAAAATATAATGTAGATATAAAAGTTACCTCGTAGAGAAGAAACGAATTGCTTAAGTGGTAGCAAGCCCAGATCCCTAGTAGATAGATTTGTTAGTAAACATATATAGACGTACTGATCGACAGCAAGCCGTATTAGTGCAGCCTCCTTCACAGGTAATCATCTACTAATCCACATGGATAGCACAACCACCCAAAAACCAGAAAAACTCTCAATCGTTTTCAATCTAAAAACGAAAAAATTATCGATTTATTAAAAAGTCCGCAATACACTAAAATTAGGCAACTAAGTAATCCTAAAATCCATTGCGAACAAAGTCATTAATAGTCAAAGCTTACGATTGACATCTAGATACACTTAGTACTATTTTGTGTACGCGCTTAGGTATTTAGTTTGCCTTAAATGTAACCAACAGCCTCGTTCGATCTGTCGAATCACCAATTATATAAGTGTTTTAACTACAATACTGATGTTAGTAAATAAATTAGTGAAATTGCAATTTGTATTTTTTTCCGAACTATTCAGATTTCCCGCTTATATAGCTTTCAAAAGCACAGATAGACAAAATAAAAATAAAAAAACTTTTTTTAAATTCATTGTACAACCTCTTCAATATTTAACTGATACATAATTTGTAGTAAAACATCTTTCTAAGCACATAGGGCAGTGTCAATTATTTTTTACTATAGTTGTTCCCAAACTCAATAGGTATTTTCTTTAAGTCTCTGTAAGTTATATTCAAATGTTTTTACACCCATTACCGAACATTTTCAGCCAAACCTAGGTACGTTAAGTTCAACCATATCAACAACTATTCGAGTGTTTAAGATAAACCTTAGTAAAAATCGATTTTTAATCCATAATTTTAAAGGAAATTTATGACAAACTCGGTATTGTCAATTAATTTAACACAATATGTTGTTCAAAATTATATAATTGGTGATTCTGATCATCATTGTCATCATGGGCCATTGAGACACCAGCCACCCCCAGTCACCTCGCGAGACCATAAACTTATGACACCATCCACATTGCTAGGGAAAATGTTTATTAAACTAGCGTGATATTAAAGAATGTACGATGTCAACTCAATATACAACCAATCTTTATAGAATTTTCAGAGGAAATACAGTTTAACTTAAAGCAGACACCAACATTTTTGTGAAATGGCCATAGAATTGTGTTAGTTAAGTCAAAAATGGGTTAATTTTGATTACCTTTCAACGAACATATTCATGAACACAAATCTTGAAGATATCCCGTAACGAAAATGTATTGATAGGATCATAAGCGTAAGAATAAGCTGCGTATATAATATGTAAAGTGCGTGTGACTGGGGGAGGGTGCTTCCTCGAACTAAGATCCTAATATCTGTATACTTTGCTCCAGTTAAATAAGTCCTTTGCCCTCTGTTAAAAAAAAAACTGAGAACATTTTATACATTTTAAAATGAGAATGACAGAAATCGGAATGTAAAAATATTAGATGGAAATGTTGAAGTTTAAAAAATTAAACAAAAGGCAAAAGAGTGTCGTTAACCTAATCTTAGAAGTTTCAGAAACCATAAAACCAGGATATAGCTACGAGATTTGTCGAGTACAATTTGTATTACACATAGATTCTCCGGCAACAGAGATTATACACACACAAAATACCATAAATTCAGGATGGATTCAGTCTATGAAGCCATCGATGTCCATAAATTATCTCACAGTTAGTTGCTTTTTCAAAAAAAAAAAAAGTGTCTATGTCATCATAGCTTCCAAACGGATGCACCGATTTTGATAAAGATTTCTTGTTCACGAATGAGAATTAAACTTTTTTTTAGATTGATTGTCTCCTAAATGTGTAATGTAATAATTTTGGTTAGTCCGTGTGTGTAAAACCCCTTTCGCCTCAACACTGCGTCCGGCTGTGCTCTGAAAACGTTTCGTCTCACTCTGGTTAAGCGGGATAGACCGAGACAGCGATATTAAACAAACGTAGCCATGCAAAGACCTGTTCCTTCAAAGCGAGACATGCTACTCCTTAAATGACAGCAACACTTGGTTAAGAAATATTTGGCACAGGATGCTTACTACTATTATGTAATAGATAACAATTTTACCTATCAATTTTTTTTTAAATCCATACTAATATTATAAATGCGAAAGTAACTCTGTCTGTCTCGCTTTCACGCCAAAATGACTGAACCGATTTAAATGAAATTCGGTACATAGATAGTCTAGAGCCTGAGGAAGGACATAGGCTACTTTTAAATCTATTATTATGTCTAATTCCACACGAGTGAAGCTCAGGCGAAGGCGTTTATAAATATTATAAGAGATTGCATCGTTGGTCTAGTGGTACCAATAAGTCAATAATAAGTAATACCGCATGCCAATAAGTCTTACACCGTTTTAGTATTGCCAGTAAATAAAATGGTAGCTTTTTTTAACAGACAGTACAACTCACCCGCGGTAACCGCCCATGCACGTTTCCAGCACACAACCCGTCGGATACACCAGTGTTGCCTAACTATCGATAAACTGCCTATCGATATCGATAGTTTTATTGCGACCATGTAAACTACTATTGGCTTTGACCCACGGTCATGGGGTTCGATCATTATGAAAGAATAACATTATATTACTGATATAAATGACAGTATATATCGATACTATATCTATCGATATAAAATCGATAGTATCGCCAGTTGTTGTAAAGTAAATTATAATTTAATAATGACAGTATGAATACTACCAATCAGTAGGTACTCAATTTCGCAATGATAGACAATTTCGGTAAAACCGAAAAAACTATCGATAGCCCCATCGATTATGCGACCAGTTTAAAAGGTCAGTTATCGACAGTCAGGCAAAATTAAATTACAACACTCTTTTACGCTTAATAAACACATTATTTTATTCTATAATCTATGCCTATACATTTGTGACGTTAGCAACGATTAAATCATTGATTTATTGAATTACCTATAAGTATGGTAAGATCATAGATTTATTACTCTATACTAGAGAGTAAGATACCCATTTCACCCATAGAGTAAAAGTCGACAGGTAAAATTAGAGATAGGATATATGTTACAAAATAATTTAACTTTGCTAAAATCACAAAAATGTATATATTATTAAGTATAATATTTTTTACCCATTTCACCAACCACGCCTTATTTTTAGAGTTAAACTTGGTTGATTTATGTTATGAATAAAAAAAATATGTATATTAAATCAGAGATGGTTGGTGAAACTGGGAATTAGAAATGACAGAACAAAGATTAGCCATAACACCAGTATGTACTTGTGACTTAGCCCCATACCTATGAATATCGTGACTTGAGACGCGGCGACGCGACACCAAAACAATAACGGTAAGATTTCTAGATAGATTCGTTACAAATCACCCGGTATATATTCGATTTTCCAACAAATAGATAGGTCTAAGTAAATAAAAACATTGAACTTCTACTTATTTCAACTTAATTTGTGAATGAAATTTCTTGAAAATTGCCAGTATATTTCCTATTGGACGAATAAGTATATATTGGTTGAAAAATCGATATGTATTTAAATAATATTTTACCCTGAACATAAACTTAATTACCAATATTTCTACATGTGGTGTGAGAAATGGGCTTGTGTGTTTGTCGAACGGTGTTATACAGTGTTATTAGAATGATACGTTGGGCCATAGACAACAGAGGGTGGAAGGCAAATGGATGGAAAAGGACAACATGTTTCCTGTTCAGTGCTGCTGTAAAAGCCAGTGGAGATAAGATTGTTGACGAAATGAAATGTTGGGCCAGAGGTAATAGGAAGGAGGGGCAAATGGATGTGAATGGATATAATTTCCATTTCAGTGACGCTTTAAGGCCAGTTCAGCCAAGAGAACTGCTCTGTTGGAAAAAAGACAACACCTAACCTAAATAAGATACGTACGGCAACGATCGCTAAGTATTTTCAATAAACAATCTGTGCTAATAATTCTCAACTAACTTATCAACGTAATTGAAAAACACTTAACCTAAAACACGAAAAAGTGTAAACTAACAGCAAAAAGTGCATTGTACTGACAAAAAAAAAACGAAAAATCAAACATTTTATAAGTACCTACTTCTCAGCCTTACCGCGCACTACTTATCAGCCTTGAACAAATTGGCAAAACTCGTCTACAGCTAATGGAATGTCTTAATTAAAAAAAAATCACAACGACAGATAAAAAGCAACCTACAGACTATACTTGTCATAGAATAACAACCTTTGATTCTTTAAAATATTAATAAGAGCTCAACAAGATTTAAAGTCAGTGTAAAAATAACAAAAACTGATTTTATGTAAGCGAATAAAACTAATTCATGATTTCACCAACACTTATCTTAAGTACATATAATGTGGTCGGTGAAACTGGTATCTAACCTAATTTTTAAGCTGCGATACATTAACTGCCATATTAAGATTAATATCTCTATAGAGATAAGTTAATAATAAATTCATAGACAATGTATATTATATGAGTATAAATCTAAAAATATATCAAAATCCGTGAAGGCACTGACAAATTTTTTATTTGATTTTGAGCGTATTGTCATACTGTATACCCTGTCGTATTAAACTGCGTACACGCAGTATCATTAGATTTTATACAAAAATTGGTCGAAATAGATTATAGTGAGCCTTAATACAATAATGCATTTATAATCGATTTTACTATTTTATAAGTACCTGTACCACAAGTATTTATTTGTATCACTATTGGAAGAAACATTTTCCTTAACGGTACTTCTAGATAAAACTCGATATTTATTTGACGCATCGTCATATATTAAGAATTACGCTTATTTGATTACACTAAATAACGCTCATAGAAAGTTAAAAAAAGCCGATTAATTCCAACAAAATTCAAGGGACCTCACACTTACCAATCAAATTCGATATCAAACTATATCCGTGACGCATCGTCAACGAAGTCAAGTCAATCGATACACTGAACTAATATCCAAATCGATATTTGAAATCGATATTTGACGTATCCACATCGAACTTACTCCGACACTTAACTAAATCAAAGGTACACGTCATATTAGCTGCTTTAGCAAAATCGAATAATCGAATCTACTCGATATTAAACGTTTCGTCAATCAAACAATTCTAAACTCCTGGATAATACGGATACGCAGGGAACATTGACATGGGCAGTGACCCCGGGAAGGGGGAAGTCATGCCGGCTGGTAGACCCGTCAACGCGCCGTATCCGGCCGGGAGGGCGGTCGGAATCGCCGTTGGAAGAGCATTAGCGTACGTCGACATCATCATTGGCGCTGAATTGGCGTACGAGAATATGGGCGTGGAAGACCCGTAGGACAGTACTGGAAGGGACAGAGGAATTTGTTGTTGAACGTACTGTCTTTTGGCTGGGATCGGGTCGGTTTGAGCGAAGGCGCGCTCGTAGCTACGTTTCGATGGCAACATTTGCTGCTGTTGCATAATAGGCAGTTGGGTGTATTGGGGTTGGGTGGAGCGCACCTGGTAGGGTAGGACGGGGACGAGGGGAGGCCGGGGTAGGGAGGCGAGGAGGAGGTTCTCCTGCTGTCGAGCGAGGAGGCTCTGGGTGGCGATGTGGTGGGCGAGCAGACGCGGCGCTGGGGGGGGCAACGTACCCGGGGAGAGCACCTTGGGGGAGGTGGCCGGGGTCACGCCGCCGGTCAGCACCATGTTCATGTCGTCCCCGGAACACTGGAATACCTGCGGACATAAAAATATATAAAAATAAACGCTTTCTCAGATGTAGGGGACCTGCCCTGTGATGTGACGCTTTTGGGTTCCAGCATTAACAGCCATTTATATATAAGGACACGTGCGCGGTGGTGAGTGACGATCCGTACCGCAGATCCTGGGTTTGAGTCCCGGTCGGAACAGATATTTATTTCGCAGATAAATCGCTGTGCTGTCACCGCTGTAACAACCGACAACTTTCACACTTTCCCATTTATATATTAGTAAGGATTACTAAGTGTGCTTCGGTGGGCACGTTAAGCCGTCGGTCCCGGCTGTCTCAATGGTGGAAACAATCGTTAAGCCTTGTCGAAGACCTTCCACACTGGGTTGGCCACTATCCCCTTCACCAATCCGCATTGGAGCAGCGTGGAGTATGCTAGACCTACACAGCTGTGTCTGTGGAGACCCGTGCCCAGCAGTGGGACGTGGGTTGCAGCAGCAACCAAGTGTGAAGTATCCGTGGTGATGTACCTCAATGTACCGCTGTTTCTTCCCGTACGTCATGTATCTGTGGTGCTTCTGCTGGGCGCACAGGAACGCGCTCGTCTCGCTGTCCATCTGGATGAAGGCCTCGCCGCTCGGGTGGCCCTGACAAACAAACACACCATTTTATTAAAATATAATAGTAGCGTCCATAGCCCAATGGCTCGCGTCGATTCAATGTGATCGAAAGAGATAAGCAACGACGGGCGCGGTCGGTTTGTGGATGGGTGACCGCTAGTGGCAAAATCTCATAGACGCTACCGTGCTTCGGAGGGCACGTAAAGCCTTCGGTTCCGGTTATTTTCAATAATGGAAACAGTCGTTAAGCCTTGTCGAAGACCTTCGGGTGGCTTAAGAACATTCGACACTGGGTTGGCCACAAACCCCTACACCAATCCGCATTGGAGCAGTGTGGTGGAGTATGCTCTAGACCTCCCGCAGCTGTGTCTGTGGGGGAGACCCACGTATATTTGTATATTTTTTTACATTGTAAATTATACATTATTAATACATTATACAAATGTAATTAAATGTTAATACCTGGGCATTGTAAACCATGTGCACGCCCTGCACGACGATGTTCTTTGCGAACTCATCTAAAAAAGTCAGTATATGCTCCACCTGTAACGCAAATTAATTATTATTAAAAATTATAATTATACTGTTACTTTTTAAAATTTTAGCATTCAATTCAAATTACCTGTTCACGATACATGAATTTTAGTTTAGCTCGGAACGAAATTTAGAAGGGATAGATGCGCATGGGACATAACATGCCAAACCAATTAGCGCTTCGCACATTCGACTCGAAAACAATACCTTAATTTTGACTGCGACATTTGAACTTTAAACCACATTCTCTCTATCCCTCACCTGTGCCTCGTAGGGCAGGCCTCGCAGCCGCACGCAGTCCTTGGCCGTGCCGGAGGTGATGACGTGCTGCGGGACCAAGGCCACGGGCAGCAGGCTCTCGGTGCACGCGCTGGCCGTCGACGGCGTGCTGGCCTGGCTCGTTCGAGTCTCCAGGGATCTGTTCAGGACCTGTTGGAACACCTTGTTTATTACTGTTTCTCTATTGTACATTCATTAAATATTTTTTATTATTTGGAGCGCTTTCACGCCAAAACTACTGAACCAATTTAAATGAAATTTGGTACACAGATAGCATAGACGATAACACATTTACGGATTCATTACAAATTTGTGGAGCTAAAGTTAACGCGTTAAGAAGAATCTATTATTATGTCTA
>DWTT01000437.1:0-15694 GCA_018250895.1 Carterocephalus mandan | reverse complement strand
CTGTGGGTTGAAAGAAATAATGATGGTCATTCGATGACCTTATCCGCAGAATAAGATGGACGTAACTCGTAAGCTACTGTTCATACATTTGCTTAGCAAAATATGGTTGAATAAGCTACAACCCTATGGGTTGTAAGAAATGATGATGGTCATTCGATGACCTTATCCGCAGAATAAGATGGACGTAACTCGTAAGCTACTGTTAATACATTTGCTTAGCGAAAGATGGTTGAATATTTAACCATCAAACCCTACCATTCTACCCTATGGTTGAATAAGCTACAACCTATAGACGTTCCATTGTTGGGTACGGGTCTCCCCCACAGCTGCTCCAATGCGGATGTGGAGGGGTTAGTGGCCAACCCATTGTCGAAGGTTCTCAAGCCATCCGAAAGTTTTAGACAAGGCTTAAAGATTGTTTTCACCACTGTAAACCGGAACCGGTGCTCTCCGAAGCACAGTAACGCCAATGAAATTTTTCACTAGCGGTCACCCATTCACAACCCAACCGCGCCCATTATGCATTCCTTAACTCTGTCATGAAGAGAAATATCCCGTATCAAATCCTTGGCATCCACGCGAGTCATGTCAGCAGTGTCAGCTGCAATGTTATGCATATCTTTGTCGACAATTTACGATAACAATATAGATAATCATTTTGCGCGTGCTATTTTCGACATTATGTGCAATTTGTATAATTTGGTAGGATTATGTTATTTGCCTCAGTTTGTCACGTAGGTACATTATGCATTCTTATTGCCATTATTGCTTCTAATCGTGATAAATCGTTTAAATAATCGTATAATCGTGATAATCGTCTAAATAATAATATTATTTAATAACGTTTCGATAACACTTACCGGTCTGCGCCTTATGATGTCCGAAGTCTGTTATGTTAGTTTGAAACTTTTCCATAATATATCTTAAGCTATGAAGAATATGGACTACTTGTTATTTTACCGTGAAAAACTAGTTTGGTAGGTTAATCTGACAGTTGATTTTGAACTTTAATTTCTTATCCATAGAGCTTAAAAGTATAATCGTGAAGGTCTGTACCATTAGTATATCACGGATGCATTTAATCGGTGTCATTACTCCTCTGTTTCTTATGATTAGTTTCCTCTACTGCCGCATCGTTAGAGCTAACGCTGGGAGGTATTATAAAAGTATGATACGAGTGCGTATCCTGGTATGTGCGTTGATAAAACTCTTCCGTCACTAACGGTATATTCTAGAAATTTACGAAAGAAGTTCTCTCATTAATTACATTTGTTTTAGAAGTAGTTTTAGTTTTTTATTCCCTTTGTAATCCTGGGGTAGATTACAAGAGCACCACTGCCTTTCTGAGATTCATAATAGTATCTCCTTAGATGGGTAACATTCCGGAAATTCCATTCATCCCTCCATCAGCCTTTATGGGTCCACTGCTGGACATAGGCCTCCCTCAATCGTCGCCACTCCTCCCGATCCTGCGCCCTCTGAATCCAACGTTTTCCCGTCGTCTTCTTCAGGTCATCAGTCCAACACGTCGGAGTAGTGGTTACCAGTTTAGTGGTAAAATAGTGGTTACCAAATCAAGGTGTAACAGTACCCTCACCCCTTAAGCCTTACCACTTCCATTAGGTGAGAAGACCCGAGCTTCACACCTTTTGTGTGCCACTGCCACCAGTGGGATACAGAAAGGAGTTTGGTTTGACGTACGAGTAAGTCAGTCTTTAAAGATATACGCATAGCATTACATACGCCACGTAACGCCATAAGGTAAGCCGCTTGCAATCTTTCATACCATGCTTTAATGTGTGGATGGTGGACAGTTGCTGTCTCCGGTAATTTCGAAGTAAAGTTCAAACGTATATTTGTTTAACGTACTCATTATTGTTATCCATTGTTTTCATCTTTGGTTTAAGCATTTGGAGCGCGGTTACTCTATTATATTATCTCCATAAACTAATTATTATGCCTGCAACATTCCGATAAAAACAAACATGTTCGCATGAAGCATTGTTCGAGATACTCGTACTTACCTAAGTAGTGGTAGGATAATAATAGCGCCTTACGAAATAACCTTGATGAAAAAAATGCACATTTAACTTGATATTTCTCCTTACGGTCACTGCGTACTTGGTGCTTGGGCGGTGGAGTCACACACACAGGTCTACATATAGTCTTTATAGTCTAGACTCAGCAGGCAGCAGTGTTGCATTTTGAAATAGTAATTTTATTGCTAGAAATTAAGATTAATATTTTGTAAAATTTCCCATTTGTGTTTGGTTTGTAAACTGTGAACAAAGTGCTGATATAAATAAATGAATAAATTTATACCTCAGTATTCCTCCAAAGTGGTTGGGCAGAGATGGGTATTACACGCACTTTTCACTAGTTTTGCTTAGGTCCGATGTAATATTTGGTGTGCTTTTGCCGTAATACTGGCCCATACATCCAAACTTCGGACTATTCGGGTGTAAATTTCAAGTTCGAAAAACCTAAAATACTTCAATCAATCAAGGTCGCGCAGACCTTGATTCGAACCTAGCACCTCTAGCTTAGCAGTCGCGCTTAAGATCACTAGACCGACGAGTCAGTCACAGACTAAGGCATACATATATTTTTCCCTACTCTGTAGAACACTGCCGTCACGCTGACTCGCTCGGGTCACCGCTCGTGAACTCGCATTTCCTCTCTTTACCATGCTTTAGTAGTCTATTAGTTTTGCCGCCATATTTGGGGCGTGAATACAGCTGGACAAAGGTTTTTTACAAAGGTATTGTCCATTTGGAGAATGTGTGTATGAATAAATGAAAGTATTAACGAAACCACATACGTTAAGTTTGAGTATTAACGTATTGCGTGTTCAACAGCTGCTTGTAAGAAATCTTTATCCTGTTTCCTCACTATAATTGGATATTTTGACGAAGTCTTGCGAATGTACTCGTATATTTACAAAAACATAATGTTGACACATGTCAAATATTACAGCTGTATTTTAGGATTTGTTTATAGAGCAAGTAAGCACGCTAATCAGTCATCCGCTGCCGCACATGTTAACTTTTTTTTTAATGGATACAAGATAGCAAACGAGCTTGCAGCACCACCCATCCGCTGCCGCCCATGACAACTGTGACTGACTGTGGAAAGTGTAGTTCTACTTGAGATTCGGTGTCGCATTGACGTCTCTGATGTTCATATTTACAGTCTATGGTGCCTACCTACTAGCAGGTGGCTGTAAGCTTCTTCGTCAAGCTACTTTAAAGAAAACTTTAGACTTTAATCCAGACCCTTAGAGCGACTGGAAACTAGGCATCGCTGAGGTCTGAATAAGGCAGTTACTTTCAAAGATCTATTTTCAAACCAAAGGGTGTGGAGGTACTTCGATTAAGACAGATTTCCAGAAATAACATGTATTACTTAACATCGATATAGCAAATTATAGGTCTCTCAAACTAAGTGTAAATGGTAAGATATAAAAGATACTGAAAGGGTCCAGCGGTTATCAATAATATTATCATACTCGACTAGATCGCTATTAAGGGTGTTCCCACACTTATCAGCGGCAAATCGAGAATCGAACATTTGAAAGTTGTGTCTTATGATCAAAAATTCCATCAGAGTATTTTTTAATCAATAGCATAAAATGCAGTGTTTTAAAAGAAATATAATTAATTACCATTTTCGTGTCGACTTGAATATTTCAGATGTTTAGGTACGTATAACATCTTTTTAATTATGACAATAAGAAAATAGCGTGGCTACTTAACTTAACATCTGTGGCGGAAGAAAATAATTGATAAAAGAACACAATATAATAATTATATGTAGATACATATTATATTTATTGCATAATTTTTAAATTTAATGTTATATTTTTCTTGCCGTTTAAAAATCATAAACGCTTGACGTTACCTTTCACCGTCTCAAGGGTTGACTGGTAGACAATGCCTTCAGGCATTAAGTCCGCCCATTGTAAACTACAATAATTCGTATAATAAATAAATAAATACAGCTTACTGAATAAATTATACAATCAGTTACAATTCGATTTTTACATCCAAGTGTCGACGAGTGTAGGTAGTCCCTCATAGAGTAGAAAGTGAGACCCACTTCTCAATACACGACACGATACAAGACTGCGTTCACAATCTTCCGGACTGTCTTGTTACTTTAAATTAAGCTTATGACTACAGATTTTGTATTTCGACATCGTCTGGTAATTCTGTGCGTGAATAAATTAAGATTTTACACAACTTTTAATGGATTTAACGCAAAACATAATAACTAAATACTTCTGACCAAAGACCTTTTATATAGTTCTGTGCTTCCGACACTAGGGTTGACTAAGGGCCCCTTACTCTTTATTAGGCATGCTTATCATTCAGAATATGTTCCCACAACAGATCAACTATCGAGGAGCCACAAGCTCTTCAAATACTAACAGAAGACGTAGTGAATACAGAAGTGCCTGTGTTTATTTACAAGCGGCCTGTTCATAAAAGGCACTACTTGCACTTGTGACTACTGACTAGAAGAAGTGACATGTAGTAAGTGTCAACTAGTTTGTCTTACGTCACAAGTGTCCGAAGTACAAGCAAACTGAAAGTGTACCTTCTTGGATATAACGTTGTAGCAATATTTACTAGAATATGTACCAAATCGAAATTAAAGTTTAAATAGGTACAATAAAAACCTATGTTTGTACACTACATTGAAAATATGTATCACTATTGATCACCCATGTTTTTTCAAAGCACTGGCAGAGTGGAATAAATCGTACTTATTAATTTAAAAAGTATGTAAAATATAGGTAGGTACAATAAACTTTATTTACAAACCAAAATTAATACAATATAAGTATGTATAAGTTATTTCACGAATTAGTACCGAAAAATTACTTCAAATTTACTACTAAAACAACTACTACTAATACTTCCTAATTTGAAATGCAATGATTCAGAATACGTTTTTCTACGAATGCAAAGATTAAGCATGCAATAACTAATGCCTTAAGGACTTATATATGGATATAGGCAACAAACAATAATATCCATAATAAGGCAATAAAATAATCGATAATGCAAATCTTTACAATTAAATACTTGTTTACTCAAGAAGTTGATTCAATTATCATGCATCACACTTTTCTTTAACAGGGATCGTTAAGTATGTAACTTAATGTTAATTGTTTAAGGTAATGCATAAAGATTCACTCCGCTGCAGCGCTGCTTGATATTAACAAAACACGCCTTGAAAATGAAAGTGTTTGAAATTGATTGTTGATTTTTGTCAATTAGTTACGAGTACATATCTATAGTCCCTGTCCAGTATCCCTACTATACTGTGTCTATCGTTAAAGTGAGTTATTACAAAAGTAATTTCATAAATTTTTATATAAGTAGAACTACATGACATAGATTTTTAGGGATCCTGCGGACTAACAAATGGAAATGTAGAAAACGACCATTAAAAATGATGATTGTACGTCACCTAGCGATCGACAAATATTTTACGGGATAGCATAGAGTCCAGATTTTAGAAGTGTTATGTTATGGTAGGTAGTTCATATCCCGTCAAACTAGTAACGGGTAACTATTTAGTAATCTGTAGTTACGGTGTCTGAAAACTACTTAGATCCTATACTCGTAGAAGATAATTTTATCCTAGCCAATCAAATGTCTGCCCCCTCGAAATCGAACCTCGCACAACCAACGCGCCACGTAGTCTAGCCGGGTTCTGTGGCTATATTTTTGAACCGCTAGCGTGACTAAATCGCTCGATTGCGACTGATTTTTGTTAAATAGAAAAATTACCGTCCTACATAGTCTGTTTCTTGGTTCGCCAATCGAGTGTTTAACACCATTATTACATTTAAGTGATTTAAAAATAATAAGTCGATGGAGATACGTCGTAATTTTTCGTTCGGCTGGCGGCGAGTGGTTCAAAAATGAGCTTCTGATCTGACAGTCGGCCATCTTGCGCATGCGCAGGAGTGTCAGGGGTCGAGTTTCACAAGCAGATGAGTGGGTGATTTCGCACGCGATCTCCAGATCGTTCGTTACACGTAACGTAACTATTGTAATTTTACATTATTATGGAATATGCTAATGATTTGACATTTCGCAATATCCGCGATAACGAGGGGATTCTAGTTAAGGGATCTCTTCGTTTATAGGTTTACGTTTAATTGGGAAGTAAAAGCGACGTTTAGTTGTATACTTGTAACGTAGGTACCTACTTTATGTACTACTAATAAAGTCGGCGAGATAAGCCAGTTTATGTTATAATATTTAAATATTTGTACCTTTTTACCTGGCATCACAACCGTTACATAGTAAAAATATAGTTATTTATTTAAATAGTGCCCTTTGTAATTTGTACGTTACACAAAAAATCTGCTCAACCATAATAGTCAAGTAATGTTCGCGCTAATGACACAAACATGTTAGATATCATATAAAAAATCTGAAATTACTTATTATACTGAAATCACTTATTGAAGATGAAATTACTTACATAATCTTGTGGAATGTCGCGGAAAATCCTAACACGTTCAGCTTTGTACTTGACTTATATTGTTCATGTCAATGTTAGACTCAATCCAATTTATAAAAATGGAGGATAAGTTAAATATGCTATTCTATTTGAATAACAAAAAGTTTGTTTTCATAATTATTATATAAAGTTTGTTAACTCTAATAGATTTCTAACATGTTTAAGTAGCAGTAAACTTGGTAATATTTCAGTGATTTATATATCCAATCTGAGATATTGTGAAAATTTATCTAAAACTTTAGCGCTGTATAAACTTCGGTTTAGGAGCACGGGACAGTTAAACAAACAATAAATTAAGCTGATACCTGCTCGATATTGGCATTTATTCCAGTTTACGCCGAACACAATTCTTGTATTGACACCAACTGTATTATTAACTTAGTAACGTAGTCTCAATCGCTCTTAATAGGTAACTGAAGCAAGTGTGAAAAAGATGGAGTGTTACGAAGCTTGTTTCGTTTTATGAAATTTATTTATCACGTTCGAGTGCTGCTTTATAGATGATTGTACTTTAGAAAATATGAACTTAATACCTTCACAAAATAATAGTAGCAAAACATCTGTTTATTTAATTACTACATCACCGTTATTGTGCTGTTGCTTTAGTGGCCTTTACTTGAGTTAAAATTATTTTGTTTGCCGTATCACTATATTTACGTCCAATAGAGATCCTCGGTGAATAATTAGCAATGTAATTCGCCGGGAAATTCGTGCAGGAATAAGACCACGAAAAGACCCATTTAGATAATTGCGCCGTGCACACATATTCTATAGTGCTCGTGCATATTCTATAGTGCCTATTCGTATTTGCTCGGTGAGTATTTAAACATGTGTAAATAGTGTAATGTAACTTGACTGCAATTGCAAATGATGTTTTACTCACTGCTGAAAGTACCTTAGATATAATATTTTACCTTTGGTACTAAAACATAGACTTGCAACTAAAGAAAATCACATAAATTGCAAGACAAGTCAGCAAAATGCATTTTAGTGACCAGTTTTTCATCTGCAATATCGGCATAAAGAGACAAATTGAAACAAAGACCGTATCATGTTAGAGATGCTTTAAGGCATTGGAATTGCGTATTAAGAAAGGGACAGAAATAAAAAGAACATGTATGGGTAAGAAAGACAGCTATCGTTTTCGATGCCGCGTTTCAGATCAAACGGATCGCACGTAAGCTGGATGTGTACAAGTTATAAGCCGCCTTTGGCAAAACAGGAGAGAGTAGTGTGTATCAGTGTTCATCAGTGCAGGGTTGGCACCACATCACTTTATCAACGTAACTTACGCTGATGTTTCGTAGATTAAAAAGAAATTTAAGTAAAATAAAATTAAAACGCTGGATGCATGGATGCAAAAAGCTCAAGATAGAGATAACTGGGCCTCTTTAGAGGTCTTCACCTGCGGAGGGGTTCCTGCAGATTAATAAATAATTACTACGCATTTATTTTCTTCAAAATGTGTACAATTCTCGCAGGAAATCAAATGTCTTTGTATTTTTATTTATTTTATTTTACAGACAATTATTTGATTTGGTTGTTACTTCTGTCTACTCTACTCTAAGCAAATGCTGACAATACTTGCCACCGTTATAATGGTAAATTTTTATAGGGCTGTATCGCCACGCTGTGTCTTTCATTGATGAATGTTATATGCATAAAAGTTTTAATTAATTTATATAACAGAACAAACAAAATATTCCTCATGTCCATCCCTATCATCCCTAGATGCAATACTGAAGCTGTGTGATTTAGTAAAGGACACGCCGCCTCAGGCGACAGTTTCGTAGAAGATCAGATTAAACCCGCCTATAAACCATTTAAAAGGCATTTACTTTACCTCACAATGCACTCGCACTATCGCTATTATAAGAACTGAATCCCGACAATTTTGAAACAATTGTTTCGTCGTGTACCTATAGTTTCTTGATACCTATAGAGTTTCTTGATACTCTGAAACCGTTTGACTTTAGGTCTAACTCAGACAGCGTCTGCACAATTCAAACCTCGCTATATGTGCTTGTTATTAGGCTCAATATCAGTTTGGGAGAATAATACGTATTAGAGTTTATCAGTTGGTCTTTTAAGCATAAAACAATATAAAATATATTTTGTAATAAAATAGCGGTTATGTACGTTCTAAGGACTCATAATGTAAACGAAGTTTTCACAGTGGGCTCCTCAAAAATGGCGTAAAAAGAGCTATGCTTTTAGTGTTGACGATGCATTGGCAACTCATGTGTCCATAGGTGGCACGTCTGTTACTGTTTAACTTTAAGCTGGTTAAGATATAATTATCTATAAAAACACCGACTTCTATCCTTCTTATTATCAGTGGTACATTCATGGATGTAAAGTATTTAATAATGACACATTAATATTTTGTTGACGTAACACATTAATATTTTGTTTGACAAGATTTATTTATTTTATTGTTATTGTACCTGTAAAGTTCCTGTTTAACGCATTTCACTGCATAGTCATTTTCCTATTACCTTTTACTAGACTATTATTCTTGTAGCGAAATATTTAGATTAGATCGATAAATCATAAAGTATTATAATAAGCTGTATCGTAGCACTAGAAATTATTATTCGGTAGATTCGGTACCTACTTAAACAACTATCTTTTCCGATACCGTTTATTATTAGAACTTAATATTATTTGTTGATACTTTGTTTACGAAATTTTCATATTGCGCAGTTATTTACTGTTATCTAATAACTATTAAATAGGGTATCTATTAAATATGCTCGAGAGCATGGTGTATTTATTCATGCTCTTCAATAATTAAGTTACACTATTTTGTTTATTGCTCAACAGACCAACTATTCTACTTATTAATTTATCGGATAAAATCTTATCATTTCATGTACAAGACTATCGCTACATCTTATTTAACTCAGTTTAACTATAGTTAATCTTATCATGGTTCGAAGGGAAAGGTTGTTAATCGTCTTCGAGGTCTGATATATTGTACCTAATTTAAATATATTTTTATCTTAAAGATAAAATAATATTATTTTTACTTACCTCGACATGATTAAAGTATTTTTAATTTATGTCAAATCACTGTCAAATCATTTTTCTCTGTCACTGAATTGAACCTTTTGTTGTTTAGTGATTCTACTGTTTTTTGGAGGTGTATCTCGTTCTGGTTTACTCCTGGTATTGGAACTACTAACAAAAGATTCCAACTGAAGCTGTAAACTCATTACATAAATAGAAATACGAGTAGGTTAGCACTTGGCGACGCTATGTCTAGCGATAATATAGTCTGTGATTTAATCGTCTATGGTCGAGAGGTAATTAAGGCAAAACAATAAGCATACGAATACCGTAAACTGTTTTATGGTAATGTCTATACGAGTACCTATACTATATGTATTATAACTAAAATAACAATACAAATATCAAAAGATACTGTCTTGGTAATAAAAGCAATTAGGTAGGTGCGCCGTCGGGAAACAATTCTAGATTTATTTCACAAACACTAGGTTAGTGAATAACGTGTTTCGTTAATTAATAGAATTGTAATAAATCAATCTTGTTGAATAAATAATGAACTTTGGCGTATTTATTCGGTTAATTATGAAAATTTGACTCGGCCGATTGATATACGTATATAATATATCTACCTACGTATATGAAAAGTGTAGGCTACGATTATTCTGCCTACTCCATAATCCAGTGCTGAACACGAGTATATGATAAACGTCGAGAAATCTTATTTAAGGTTAACTTCTTGTTAGTCTGACAAACATTTTGAATTTCGAAACTTCTTGAGTTTCGTACGACAATAACAAAATCTTTTACCTCTTTAACGAAACAACTTAGGTATATGTAGTAACAATAATAAAACTTAAGAGCTTATAACAGTAATGTAGTAGTAATAAATAAATACATATATTATAAAGATTTATTTTGGCCAGCGTGGTGGACTAAGACCTAATCCCTCCCATTCTGAGAAGACACCGGTTCCCAACAGTGGGACAGTGAAAGGGTTGTGATGATTAAGATAGTATAAATAAATAAGTAAATAGTAATTTTGATTTTCAGTCCACACGTCAACGTTTTTGAGTTTGGAATATGGCGTGATCCACATCATTCTAGGCGAGAGAGAGATTCGCATTCAGTAAGTACACAAAATAAAAAGTTTAAGCCGCCGATACGTATTATGTAGTTAGGATAGGAGCTAATGACTCGACAAGAGAATATGAGCAAAGAAGAGACAAGAAGCTGCGTCGAATGCAGTTGCAAGTCTTGCATACTTGTGACATGATTCCGTGGGTTTGTCAAAAAGAACGCATGCATACTAACATCAGGTTCTCATGTTGCTCATAAATATCAATTTCATGGAACTAATTGCAAATTCTCCATTTCAGCGATTCTCAATCTATAAACCATGTTTTAATTCTGACTTCATTTCACTATTCTCAGATTGATATGACATTATAAAATAAGCATTTTACATATTACCACCAGATTACCCAGAAATTGTATAATATCGTGAAATCTTAGTTTTACTTGAAGTTTTAAGCTGCTGTAAATGCGAGAATACACTGTTTTAACATATTTGTAAGTACCTTAGTAATTCAGTTGAAGTTAAAACTAGATTATACTGGTGTGTTTAAGTAACAGGTATAGTTATTTGATTCAGCGTATTGTTTGATAAATATTAATCAATTATGATTATATAATATATTAAAAATTAATACAAAGTTTGAGGATCTCTAACAGGCTGCTTGTAATCAGCATACCGTTGTACTCGTAGCTCGATGAATTAACCTTCACGTTTGAAACGTGTAAACCGGGACCTATAAAATAGTCTAACGTCTTCCCATGAGTTATGGGTGATCCCGGGATGGTATAAATCACAGTAATGCGCTTCCCTTTCCAATATTGTATTTAGCAGAAGTACATCATAAAGTATACCGATTCATGCGCATAATTTCCCTGAAATAAGATGCGATGACGCGTTTGCTTGGGAACTTAAAAATTAATATTTCTAAATAAAAAATATTTATACTTCAGTAACTTTGGGATGAAATAGATACATAGGTTTCTTCATAATTTGTTGGTAATATTTTTCAAATCGCTTAACCACAGATTTGACTTTTTTCACCTATATCACCATCGTTTGAAATGTTAATACGTACTATTGAAATGCTTTTTCAGTTCGAAACCTATCTATGCAACGTCTGACCATTAATGCCAGGTTTATCCAACAGCCACAGCTCTGAAATAGAAAAATAATTTTATGTATATAAGCTTTTCGAACTTTCTAGATACACAAAGCAATTACAAGACGACATGTTTAATAAATGGTTTTACGAGTATGTTATCGCCAGGAACCGCGGCTCGCCGTTGGTACGCATTACCAACAGATGACGACCATTCATAATCGTTAATGATGTCTCAGATTAGAGTTCACGTTGTACAGCATGCATACGCGTTTTAGCTTTGCGCAATTGATTATTTTGACAATGTACCAGTATCGAACACAGACTTGAAAGTTACTGTCGATGATGTAGCATAATATATAGATGATATTGGTATATTTACAGTAAGATTATAATGTTATCTATATATCTGTATATCGTCATAACGGATATTCTAATCATTGCTTTTACGAATAACATTGTAAACATACAAATTTTTCTTGTGAAACCATCATAATCATAGGATTGAAAAGTTGGAGCTATTCGCTCCCGATAACTTAGTAGCAACCGCCTCGAGGAACACACTGAGTGTTTATGCAATGGTTGCTTTGTGTAGTTACAAAAATTATTATTTGTGAAATAGTAAAGAGGATTTTCTCTCCAAATCATAATTTTATCTTGTGGTAATTTGTAACAGATTTCGTGATATTTTTCAACCAAGCATTCAAGAAACCAGTGCCTTATATAAAATATACTCTTGTTACATAACTTTATTTATATCGGCTTGTCTAACAAGTTTCGTTGCATCTGTCTTGCAAATTTTAGCATACCTACTGCAGTTAAAATTATGTATTCATATTTAATAATATTTTTTATTGTGGACAAATAGGTGTACACAAAGAATTCTAAAAACTAAAATAATTCAATCAAATCATCTTTATTTGCAAGATAAGGTATTTATAAAGATTTACAAGATACAATTTGACCATAAGGCATGAAAAATTATTTAATTGTGCTGTTTTACTACTTATTTTATTTAGATAATATCCTACCTTTTTAGAGGCATACAAACTACAACGACTACTAGTCAAACTAATGTAACGTTAATGCTAAATGCCCGTAATGTTAAATGCCCGAAAATTTCAAGATATTGAAACAATATTTTTATGATTTGTGAAAAATATATGAAAAGCGACATTGTTAAACGTTTTCTTCACCAACATACTCAACAATTCGCTTTAATTACATAAGTATATATTAACTCTCAAAATAACAATGTGGCTATCGTATTGTGGGAAAGTTTATAGTTTATAGCCGGTCTTTAAAGTACGATGTTCGAACCCATCCTTCGCCTTACAGTGTTGTTTGCCTCCTTGCCGCGGCGCTATGCTTGCCGCGGCGCTATACATGGTGTATGGTTTAAGCAACAGGAAATGTTATCGAATTAACAATTCATATTTCTATACATATTCTATGTCTGTAATAATAAAGACTGTAAATACCGACCCATATTTGTAAGGTAAAGGTATCTTTTAATCTTGTCTTTTCTTAGAAAATTAAAATAAGCTTTATATCTAAAACTGCACAAGCCTGCAGTGTGCTTTCAATTTTATTGCTAAGAAAATCTTATAGTTTGAAGGCTCCAAATTTAAATGATTCCTTTAATTATTGTTTAAAGAAAATTAATTTACCTGAAACAGATATCCAATCCTCATCTCACTCATCGCGTACAACTTAAATCGAGCTTAGTAACTAATGCACTATGCACTAAGGCAATAAACGCGCGGATATACCGAACTGGTTAACACTGCGTTGTAGTTGTAGGAGGCTTTGTGCTGCATTGTTCGAGTCACGGGAAATTAATGGGAGAAACGAAAGGCCAGCCGACGTGTGTGCCGGCAGATTTAGCGCTGCTGTAACAAGGTCCTTGTGTTGAACTGGATTGGACACTAGATTTTATTTGGCATTGGTGAGGCGTTGAGTTTGAGTCCTCGCATACTTAGTAAAAGACGTTACTTTTTAGTGTTCCGTACCCAAAGGGTAAAACGGGGGTCCCGTTATTACTAAGAATTCGCTGTCCGTCTGTCCGTCTGTCACAGGGTTGCATCACATGAACCGTGATAGGCAGACATTTGAAATTTTCACAGATGATATATTTCTATTGACGCCTATAACAACAAATAATAAAAAACAGAAAAAATATAAATTTAAGGGGGCTCGCATACAACAGATATGACGTTTTTATAGATAATGGTACGGAACCCTTGGATGAAATATGGAAAATAATACTAAGCCATAAGCCTTCAGGCGACCTAAAAAGTTCTTACTTACTATTCGATTTCCCACACGCGTGGCTCGTGATAATTTTTTTTTGATTACGATTAATTCGTCGCAGAAGACAAAAGATTTCTTAAAAGGCGCTAGGACCTGGTTTAGAAAATTCAATGGTATTTGTGTCTGATAATGGACCTATCGAGTATTCATGGACTACCACGGTTCTGCTGATACGCTAATGTCCGGTTCAATTTGACCTCCACGAAGGAGGCGGTTGGAGGTATTTCTGATATCTATCGATATTACAGTTCTCATGACTTCTCATTACCGTTCGTCTGGAGCTTGTCTAATGCCTGGCTTTCATCATAACAGACGAAGTCTTTGTGTGTGCATTATAGTTGAGGCTGCATTCTGGTTATTGTTACACGCTCTGAGGATTTTTTTTCTGACAACAAAGCTAGTCAGCACGTGTGATGCAGATTCAGTGTCTGCATGCGTGCTTTACTTTCAGTGTTGCAGTGGATGGATTCTGAAAGTAAAAGAAAGGTAAGAATGTGACTATGTATTTATGTAACGACCTCTGTTTGTCACGTATGGTATGGCAAGCGTAAACTACTGAGCAAGAAGTCCTATGTTCGTACCCTAGTTAGGTATAGTGTTATCATTTTTGGCTATTTCTAACTTCTGGGTAAAGCATTATTGTGTATTTAAAATTTTATTCGAAAGCCTGGATTTTTGCCCGATCTATGGCTCTCTCCTTTATAAATAGGCCGTATAACTTGTGTAAAGTGATAGTAAAACTACCTGCCTACCTGATAGTAAAACTACGTCGTGCTTCGGAAAAGTACAGGGCGTTAATTATTGTTTTATATATGAAAAGAGATAAATGAAAATCAAACAGATCCCTATATTTTTCAAGTTTATCTGTGTTACTTGTGTGTGTGTGTTTTAAATTGTATTCCTGTTTAACGGCTTCCGCCTGCATGCTGGCATGTAGAATTATTTTGTCGAACAATTGTAGCACCAGCTAAGTGCACTTACGTCCTCTGAATTCAATACGTGAACAGCTATGCCCGTTTGCTGTAGATTCCACTTATAATCCCAAGTTACGACTTTAGAGTATTATAAGGCGGCTGTGTACAGGGCATTTCTAACAGGATCTTTGTGTCGAATGATGCGGAATTTAATAATGTGTTCTTTAAAAACTTGATCTCATTGTAAAATAAAGTTATTTGCATTTGTTATGTATCATCATTATTATCATAATGTTCAAAGAAATCGATGATCACGGAGCCACAAATAAAATAAGTTTAAAAGCTTTTATATTTGAAAATATTTAATGTTTCAACCAATAAATTATATCTTGTTTTAAATAATATTTAAAAAACAAGTGAAAATCCTAAACATATAGATAAATCAAAATTCATATGCGCAGAACAAGCAGAAACAAAAAAATTGTTTTAGTCGTAACTCAGCGTTTGTGTCTGGGGAGATAAGCTTACGTCATTCATATTATGTTTTATCGCTCGTTGACGATCTCAAAAACGTATGTCTGCGATCTCCAAATGTGAGGGAACGCGAAAAATACTGTTTCTATAAAAAGGAAATATTTTGATTTCGATCCGATGATTTACATAACAGCACATGATATTTGAAATAGTTAAGATTCGTTATAATTATAACGCTTGATACAAAAACAGGAAAATCGAAAT
>DWTT01000436.1:0-15708 GCA_018250895.1 Carterocephalus mandan | reverse complement strand
GGGTAGATAGGTGGTCAAAGAACGTAAGCACAAGCTACAATGTTATTCACCGATAAAAATATTAAAAAAATAGCAAAGTAATTTATGTTATTTTCTGTCGAATCATTATGCCCTGGATCCAGGATACATCAGTTTATTAAATTAGGGTTCGAGTGTCCCACGCTCTACATCGGTCAGCTAATTTGCAGTAGACGTGTGGAGGCAGCCGTGTCTGGTCGATGCGGCCGGACCGGCGGCCGCCCGAGAACTCGGACCGTGGCCGGGCTCACGCCCTCGCACGTATCGTCAACCGTCAACGTAGTCCGAATAATTTAGGTAAATCCGCGTAGACGCTCATCACCGTTAACCACAAACTTGGCATTCCGCACGTGCATTCACACGAATTATCTTATTTCCAGGCTATACCGTGATTTCGATTTATCTATATCAGTCATTCGAATATATTGTTCAGTGGAATTCCTCATTCCCATTTAAATTTAGCTCGCATCCGAAGTAAATTCTCATCGAAAATTCCGAGTGAAAACCGTACTTAGACAGTTACCTTAAGCCAAGCTCTCATGCATAAAAGATTGCAATTTAAAGGTCCTTCAGAAGGAACTCCATCAGCCCTAGTAACACCCCTCGGTAAACAGTCGAAGTTAATTGAAATTCATAATAGCTCAAAACCAAATCGTTATTTCAAGTAAACAAATATTTAAAACTTTTAATATAGTACATAAATGTTATGCTTTAAATTAATACGTGAACAAATTGTCATATTAGCCTTACTCGTAAAATGAAGACGTAATATCAAGCGAAGTGCGACGGGTTGCATCCTTAATGTCAAAGGATTTCTTGAAAGACATAGGTATCTAGGTAGGTACCTATACGGAAGAAAGCTAAGGTGAGCGGTGACTCGTTGTTTCTTGTTGCTAGGCACACGATGCATTCGCGATAGTTGGTGCGGCCGGCGCGCGGGCGGCGCGAGCTCACACGACGAGCGTTGCCCCTGCGCCGCTGCACTACGTTCCATTCAGATAAGCCCGAAGCTCCATCGTCTATCGTCAAAACTACCTACATTTTTGAGTGAGTGAGTTTATCTACTAAAATTTTCGAGTCATACCTATTAATAATTTGTCAGACTCATGAAGAAATCAACGCGACAGATTTGATGGCCTTGCTCGTATTTTTTTTGCGCGCTAAGAAGGTGATTCAGAGATGACTCAGTTGCAAATTGGAGATAATCGGAACAATTAGTTAGTGAAGCGTTTATAAATCACCCTCTGTCTATTGTGTGTGTTCGCACCCTCCCGCGGCATCCCGCCCGATTGTGGGACAGTGGCCATAGAGCCATTAGAGCGACCACTGACCCTACACTCCTGCACCCCTGCATTCGCACTCGGTCCGAACAAAGCGGTGACCTATAAATCTGACGTTCAATTAACTGACTCATAAACTTGAGCCCAGAGGAACGGGAATGGAAAATTTTGTCGTGTGAACAGTTAGCTTCACCAGGAAGTGAATGCACTCGGTATGATGTCTATTGACTTGTATTCGCAGTCATGTACGAATGGTTCGTGTCGAACAGTGTTTACGAGCGACTGGCCGATAGCTAGCGGCCGGCCGGTCATTACCGCCCATATCTCTATGTAAGGTATGAATGGAGAGTACTTACAAGTAAACGTCAGAGTTGAGCTTTAAACGAGCGAGCAAGGCACGTAGTAGATTTAACTTCGGAAACTATTTTAACTTTTCCGTTAACTATTTTACTGCCTGAAACATGGTTTACAACAAAACACTATAACTTCAAACTTAAATACCATAGACTTCTTAACTGACTGCTGTATTGTGCTTACAAATGTACGTTGGCTTGCATGCGCATTCCAATGTAAGCGCATACAAGCTGTCACGTGGAAAATAGAAAACACAAACTTACAAATAGCTAGTAGGAATGCAGCCTTTTTAAGTCGAGGGAAGGTGCTATTTAAAAAAAAAGATTGATCAATTGGCAGACAAAAACAAGAATCATAGAACGAAAGTGAAGAAGTCTATACGTTGCTAATAATGACTGTAACTCTTACTTAATGAGAGTCTTTGGTTTCCTGGGAATGAGCTTGGAAAAGTTACTTTTTAGCATTGAAGCAAGTAACAGGTTCCCGGACAAAAAGATAATAAGCAGGCTCAGACATGAAATATTTATACACCGCGTTATCATATTACACGGGAATCGTGGTAACCGTGCTTAGAAAATTATGCTGTTGGTTTTCACTGGGAAACCACTGTAGGGCAAAAAATATATTTTGCAAAAGGTTCAGCATAAAAAAATAACGAGGGGGAATTTGATTCACGCTTCGCTTCGCTTCTCCTTTTCCTATTCTACGAGCAGCATCGATATGTGAATTCCTGTTTGCAATTGAGACAGTAGATGGGTAAAGTAGTGTATTTGAATTGTTTCTGGAAACGTTCTCAAATATCAATTAAGTATTAATTTAAAAAATAGCAATAATTAAAGTAAAATCCATATTGAGCGACAGATTACTAAATAGTTACTTCGTGAATAAGACGCCTAAACGCTAACTGCTTTGCTCACTAACATAAAATTGAAGTATAAACAAAATAATAATCAAACATCAGTAGTTCATCAGTTTTATTTTGTTTTCATTTTTTTAAGAGTTATTTGCGTAATACTCAATATAATAAACAACAAAATCAATATTTACTATAATGCATATCGCTGTGCAGAAGATAATCAATATGACACTGGTCCTAGATTAGCGAGATTCGTGAGTAGACATAAAAATATGGTCTGCAGTAACGATTCAAGCTGTCCCTATTTTTGAAATACACATGCAAATTTATTTCTTATAACATACCATTACATAACGTCACGCCTGTATTTCCCCGATAGGGTAGGCAGAGATGTGTGTGGAGTACACCCACCACACCCACTTTTCACCAGGTATGTTCAGGTCCCATGCAATAGGTTAGCCTTTTGCCACACACCGGATACAAATCCAGGCTCTGTACCAGTCTCTGCTACCATGTATAAATGTTATGAAAACTCAATAGTTGTTGCCCGACCCGGGGCTCGATCCTTGGACCTCTAGCAGTCCCGCTTGTGACCACTAAACCAACGAGGCTTATATGATGCAGAGATTATTACCTATATACGTGTATTTATCTTAGTAAACATAAGACCAAGAATCTGCGGTTGGTCTGCGGTTCTGAGAGGAGACCGTTGATATGTAGTGAGTCGGCAGTCTCAGTGATGGGTAAGTTACTAGAGATTTTGTATGAATTGTAAAAGTACAACATGCTCGTAAGCCTAGTAAAAGCGCACCAATTCAAGCAGTGGTACTTTATTTAGGTACCTATCAGCTATTGGGGTCTGATTTTAATGATTTATCTCGGCCGGGGTCAAGTTATGCGTGCAACGGCGACCTACATTTGAAGGATTACAAGTAGGTAGCTGCCGAGAAAATTTACCGCTAACATTGCCATATAAGCTGTATGAATTTTAGGTCGCTACAGGCATAGCATGCTCTTGCACCGACATCTGCGCAAATATTGATTTAGTAAGTCGGAGTTACAATGGCGGAGGCCGGGCCGCGCCCGCGCAGCCAAGCATTGTAATCGTGAGGACCATCGATGCCACGTCAATTTCTTTTTTTCTATTGCCTTTTATTAACTTAACAGATATTATCGCGCACCAGCGACTCAAATTTTTTTACGAAAGAGTAAATGTGAAAATGACCGCACGAAGTGCCTATGTTCGTTTCACACACATATAAAAAATGAAATGAAACAAAAATTCGCATAAAATACAATAAAGGTAAACAATGAAGGAACATAGAGTTTGCATAGAGGTATTTTTATTAACACTAATAATAAGAAGGCATGCAGAAAACTAATATAGGTACTTATGATATCTTCAAATTGTTATATACAAATATGTAGTAACGAACCCGTGTAAATTCCAATTAATTTTTGATCAGATATCCCAAACCAAATAAGATCATCTTTCAAATAAGTATTCAAAGTGTGTCGCTTACACCGAGGATCCGTGCACGTTCCTTCCCTCAATAACCTCTCTTCTTTGGCCTCATGTTGAGTTTAATATCCAATAATCATAAAAGAGGGCCCGCAGACCGGAAATTAGCTTGTTTTACTTATACTTGCTTATGCAACATGCCTTATTAATGGCGGTTTTGTACCGTTACGGAGATGCCGTAGTTTTTGAGCTCCGAACCACAGCGAGATGAGTTTAATGGGCGCAATTTTCAGGAAACGTAACATATATCAGTAATTATGATAACGTCATCAGAATTGAATAAAATAAAATTTAGGGCTAGTATGGACTAGAGTGCTGAACTAGTTCAAAATATACAGTTTATAAATACATATACATAATAGGCTTAGATAAACGTCTCGAATTACTTAGGTATATAATCTCATAAGATGAGTCACGCCACTTATAAAAAAGTAAAAACGTTACGTCATTTTTTACTATTGAAGGTTTTAAATAAGCATCACGCGTTACTTTTTCTGAATCAAACCTGAACAGCAAGTGTCGTGATTATCCCCAGCATCGCGGAGTTCAATGAATACGTTGTGAATACCATCATCATTGCTATGAAAAAACAGACATGTAAAAACCTTATGTTCTCCCAAGGTGAGGATGACGGCGCAGGAAGCGCCATGATTGTTTATACTAATAATAAATTGGCCAGTTATCAAATACATTTAATAGCATATGACTATTATTAAGTCTACGTCTTCATAGGTTTAACAAGTTTATATAATGCAATAAGGGTTTTACTGTCTCTACCTGACGCCCTTTAGGGATTCATTACCTAAATAGCATTTCTTGAGTGCAAAACATAAAGAAGCTACGTGCGTACTTACTCTTAATATTTTAAGCCGTTCCTGGTTAGCAAATGTGATGAATCTCTTAAATATTAAAATTTAGAACAGTATGTACATGTATACCATACTCTGGTGGTAAAGTCTAATCAAAATGCATGTAAATTGCTAAACAGTAGTGTATATTATCAATAAAGTAATGATGTTTGTAATAAGTTACATTCATCTGTTCTCACTTCCGATGGATCCGAGCTCGCGACGGTGCAGGCGCTATGCCGGTCGGCAGTCGTAGGACAATGACATCGCACGTTCCGCACAATAAACCGACTGGACGCTACCAATTCTTGTCAAGATTTGCCCACCTCGCGCTTTACGCGGCCCTACTGTACTTAATTGCAACTTTATCAAGTTCGTTTTTTTTTCAACATTACGAATGTTAATTGTTGTACCTTCATTCAAAAAGTCAAGCGGATTTTACATAATTAATTTTCGGTTTCGAACTTTGAAATCTTTATATTAACTACAAAGTTATCCCTATAGAAAATTAGCAGAATTCGTAGTAATTTATTCGCAAATAATAATTTGTAATAATTGTAATACTATTCTCGTTTTATTTTCTTTGCTCATTTCTTATATTAAAAAACAATTTGTATCGTAGTCACGGATGCAGGCGAAGGATCAATTCTAAGTATGTTCAAAATATATCCTTTCCCGCGGTACGAATACATCATTTGCCAAACGACACTTAAGCTCAATGTTATTGGCTACGTTATTTTGCATCCTGAATTCAAATTTTTAAACCTTGAAATCGTGCATTAAAACAATAGGTTAACAAAAGATTTCACCTTGCGTAAAGCTTATAAATTAAAAAAATTATGTTTAAAATGTAAGCGTTTTATTTATTCTTGCGAAATACTGTTATGTTTCACAGAACTGAATCATATATTCCGTTTCAAAAAGTCCAATTTTATCCATATAGAACACGTCCCTGAACGCAAACAGGAATTGTTCCGTGTTAAGTAGTCTGCTTATGCTCTCACGCCTCGCACTTCACGCGACGGGCTCGACGAAGTTTGTGATGAGAGGCTCGTACCTCACCAACACAACCGTCATGTATTCCGGTACAAATACTAATTGGTAAAAGACCTATTCAAACATAACATGAGAATTTTTACTCAGTAAATGTTAAAGTGGACTGTTTATCTTGTTACTTAGAGTGTGGGTGCCATGAGTCTGTGGACCGAACATCGAGGGCTCTTTAGTAAGGTAGCAAAAGAACGCCCGACCCGAGACATCTTCTATGGATTCTAAACGTTCTCGCGCCGTAAATTGTGGCATTATGCCTGGCATGTGAAACTCACAATCCGTATTAACTTGGATGAAACTAATGGAACGCGGGAGGCGATTGAAATGCTGGTTATTAAATACATACCTACGTACTAAATAAATATTTTTGATCCTTTTTGTCAGCTCTCGAATTATGAATTTGATTGACTATGTAAAAGTCACGTAAAAGTTACTTACAGTTATTTAAAACAGGTACCTACTTATAAATGATTTTTTGTTGAAGACATTAAGAATTTCATGAACAAATGCGTATTTTCAAATATTACAGTTAGCCTCCAGACAGAATAAGATGAAATCAGCAAATATACGAATACAATGCAGTGAAAGAATTTGTCTTGCCAAAGTAATTTAGGCAAAGTAGGTGATGTCTTTCCCACGTATATTAGATATTGTATCTCGCTTCAATAGCCAGCTGTAATAACATATTAACAAGGCGAAATTTGGCACAATGACGTCAGTACTTTCACGCCTTATAAGAATCTGATTGACACGAAAGGAGATAACTATTGAAATAAAAAACTTAGACCGGCAAAAAGTTGAGGCTAAATAACATCATAACCTACATTCCATTCAGTGGACGGTGTACCAATCGACTTGTCGTTGAATGTGAATTTTAAACAGAATTCACGTAGGGCCATATTCGTGTGATTCTCTTTTATCGGTCATTGTGGCCGGCGTCGTGGGCTATATTCTGGTATTGATATTCAAGTGGCGGACGACGCGAGGTTCTTAGCGCGCGGCAGCCAGGGTCTGCTTCATCGGGGACCAATTACACTCCCTTTGTAATACCACTTTCTTGTTTTGCCTTCAAATATGGAACGATTGTATTAATTAAGTAGGTATAATATAAATACGATAAAATCGATGTTAAATTTATTTTTTACTATTAACTGAATAATTGCGGTTATCAAAGTGTGGTAATGTTCACTATATTCGCTTTATTAAATTTAATAATGTTATCATGGATTGCACGCTTACATAATTGTACGGTAAAACTGACTTCTGTTGATAAATCTCATTGAATAAACCATGAAGTTTTAGTCACGTCACGAAATTACGATAATAACAGTGAGCCAGAAACGGTTTGTGCGTTTTTGCACATTTTTGTGGTTCTATAACGGTTTTTGCTCCTTGTAATGTTGGCTGTGCTGACGGCAAAGTCACAGTTGCCGAATTTTAGTATCTCTTAATTCAGTGCTCTTTATTGATATTACTGATTTTATTCGCATTTTAAGAAAGTACGTTAGTCGCATTTTAAGTTTGTTACGATAAGCTTAATTGCATAAATCCATATTTAATGACAATGACCATGTGGGGATAATACTGATATGAATGGCATCACACATGGAGTGGCAAGTTGCGCGGGTCAATGGCACCTGTGAGCCCCAGATTCAGTTCCCTATAAGTTGCCTTTTTCTCGGGAAGCGACGTGGACTCGTCGCGCTACGCGCAGTCGCGGCGCCGCCCGCCGCGGGCGCATTCTGTCACGCTGGGCTCTGCGCGCGCATATCGACGCGCGCTCGCATTAATGCACAGTCAGTCGAGCAGTTTCTAAATTTTAAGACGATTTTCCTCTGAATACATACGCACGCAAAATAAGAGATTTATCGTACTCGCGGTTGGAATAAAACTCCAATAAATTGGCATTCACGGACATTATCGCTTCAAACAACTGCGAACGATCGCCATGAATAGATGATTATCGTGGTTGATATCCGTGAATGAGAAGTTATTGGCCTTGCGTTTTTGCATTAAGTAATGAAAAAAGTAGACACAGGGTCACGGAATGAAAAAACCTCATCCAGCCATTTAGCTCCCGTCAACTAGGCGTGAATCCGCGGTCGGAATGGGAAACGCTAAGATTAAACAAAGGTAGGTCTAAAAAAACAAGATATTCACCAACCTTGCACATTATATGCGGTACGAGTTTAGGTATACTAAGGTACTATTTATTTTAGTTGTGACTAAACAAATTATAAATAAGCTGTAGCGCCCCCATTGCTCATATTGAATTGACGTTTTTTAGATGGCACAACTAGTGGAAAAATTTCATAGGCGCTACCGTGCTTCGGAGGGCACGTTAAGCCGTCGGTCCATGTTGTTTTCAATTGTGAAAACAATCGTTAAGCCTTCTCGAAGACCTTCGGGTCGCTTGAGAACATTCGTCACTGGGTTGGCAACTAACCCCTCCACCAATCCGTATTGGAGCAGCTTGGTGGAGTATGCTCTAGAAGTCTAGACCTCTATGGGGGGGGACGTGCCCAGCACTTGGACGTCTATGGGTTCCAGCATCTTTTTTAAATGTTTTTTTTTTAATTTTTTTGTTAATACTCCGGATTATTATTGCATTTGAATGTTTTTCTTATTAAGTTATCAGTTTTTACGTTAGAACTAACAAATGTTGAGTAAGAGGACGCGATCTTCATTATTTAGGTAATTAGTAATTTAGTTTAAAATAAAATTACTCACTAGCCGTTCTAAATTTCAGAGAAACACCTAACCCAATCCCTAAAAGGTCAATTCAATCAATTAACTTTTAATCTGTTTTATCTATATCTACGTCTAGCACAAGAATTATCTGAATGCTTCAGTTGAAATAGTGTAAGTGTGTCTTGATTGATTAGTATCAAAATGAGTTCAGACGTGAAAGGCAAGTCAGAGATGTTATGGGACGAGTCGATTAAAGATGTGAAGTGTCAAACAAACAAATATTATACATCACCCTAAACGATGTCTGCAAGCGCTAAGGGTAACTGGAGAAGGGGCGAACTTGCGACCCTCAGTTCAAAGAAAAGTGTTAGCGAGAGCGAGTATGGACCGAGGCTATTATTTCTGCCTAATTCCATTCCAAGAACAGTAAAATTATCATCAACAAACAGTACCTGAAACATTACATTAGAACTGTTTATTATTTCAAACAAATCATCGAGCTTAAAATCAGAAAATTAGATTTTCCTTTATGATATTTTATCTTGCTTACATTTCCTAAACTTAATATAAAGAGCATAAATAGATTGTTTATCAGTTTGTAATATATGATAAAACTGAAAAAATTCTTAACCGATTATTGAAATGTTTAGTCTATATATTCCCAGCGAGTGAAGATGCAGTCGTTACAATACCAAATAGATAATTATCTAATACGCAACATAAGTTAATTCGATGTTAATCAATTTAAAGTTATTTTTTTTTTGTTTTTATCGTGAGTTCATCGCCTCGCTGTTACGTGGCCGCAGCTCTTGGCCTTAGGTAAGGGCGCGACGGCGGAACCTTCACCCTGCACTTGAACTCGCCCACTGCGAGCAGCGAGCGCCGAGCTTTGCGCAATCAACCGAATCGAAAGCGACGATTCGCACTCCGCCGCCGCCGCCGCAGCGATTTACTATAGACAACCGGCGAACAACGTGCGCGTTTCGAATTAACAGGCGGCCATAATGGCCCTCTTTGCCAGGATTAGCACGAACGACTCAAAATTGGTATGCCCAGCCACGAAAAGTGTACAATAATTCTGTCCAGCTCGCTTTTTATGGCTTATTATCTATTTTGGTGTTTTCCTGAGCAATCTGTCCGATTTGAATTTAATTTTTTGATGGTAAATGTCAATTAAAAATTACTGAAGTACTTCTTTAATTTCTATTCCATTAAAATATATGTTATCGTATTAAACATATTCACAGAATAGATAATTTTACTGACATAATAATAATAAATACATATAATAATAATGAATAATTCACAAGCTGCGTCCCTGACGACACGTACTTGCAAGCAAGTGTAAAACACTGAAGTTTTAAGAAGGCTAAATAGCACATGCAACATCATAATCATAGAAGTAGTTGACGAGTCGTCGGCAATCAACCCTGGCAACAAACGAATGATTATGTGCTTAAAGATATATAATTGAAATTTGTGCGTTTATCCAGAGCAGTTAGGTACTTAACAATTTTGATCAGGTTTTTAATCAATTTATTTATTGATGATATTGATGTCATGAAATTCAATGACTTGGTTCATAGAGTTAATAATCTATTTTTTGTATCTTTCACTGTCTAGCTAAATGTTTGCTGTAGAAGTAACATATTTTATTCAGAATTATCTTATTTGTATTCAGATTTAACTGTGTATGTTTTTGATGTTACTTACGTCAAATAACATGTTATAATAACAATAGCCTATTAAGTTCACCTGTATGTAATACTAGTTGTATGAAATAAATAAATATAGGTATTTCTACACATAAAAACCTCGATCGCGTCATTCGCGATGAAACTAAATACAGGATGAGAATTTTATACTACAATTTTCTTGGAATCCTTTGTATCCTATTTCGGATTAATTAAGCTTGACTTAATTTAAGTGAACCACTACACGGTTTGATTTTATTTAGGATTTAGGCTTAGGTACTTAAGTGCGATCGCGCCCCAGCGCAGTTACAGTATCATGTTTAAGAATTTATATTTATATGAGGTCTTCGATTTTAGTGTGTTTTTCACTAGTGTGTTTCAAAGGATATTTATTTACACAAATAAGTGTTATTAAACTCGTAATCTTTCATTAATTTAATATCTATAATATCCTTAGTTACAAAATAAGACGGACTTTTTACAACCGCTTCATAACAAAATTAGCGCAAACAAAAACCACAAAATTTGACTATTCATATAAATATAGGTATGTCTTGATATATCTTCATTAAATTTTATTGCATTGCGCAATAGCTTCAAATAAAGGACAAAAAACTAAGCGAACTTGGAAAAACAACTGGACTAGCAGGATGACATTCGATACGCACTCTAGTGTAAAATGAGAAAATGTTATCTTGATTGTCACCTTATTTTACAATTTTTTGTATGGACGATTTCAGATACGAACACCTAAATAAAAACATGATTGGGTCTAGTCTAGGTGAGACTTGATCTGAATTATGTACTGTACTATAATAACTTCACACATGTTTCGCTTGGTAGAGAGTGAAATGAGTGTTTGTAAAATTGAAAGTTCACTTACGTGGATCAGTTTGATATGCGGCCTGTCTGAGTCAAGGATTTGATTTCAATCCACTTTGTTACAACAATCATGAATGATTAGTGGTGGTGACTGTGAAATATTGGATCCGCCACGCTCGTTCTCGTGCCACGCGGTGGGATCAAATCGACTCGCGCAAATTAAATGGTCTCGATTATTATTAGACGTATTTACATATTTTTTACATGATTTAGAAGAAATACCTAAAATTTTAATAGTAAGTAATTCAATTAAACAATATACAGTCTGAGATGACAGTCACTTAAGTTAAGGGACACTAAGTACTTTCTTGAAACTGAACGAACATGGTTTAATAGATTTGAAAATTATTTATTATGTGTGAATAATATAATTATTATTTATACTGTGTACAAATTCTGTGTATATATATGTATATGAAATGTGTAAAATGAATGTACCTTTGTAGTATAAGAACTCACTTTTGTTTATTTAATTTTTTGTATAAACCCGCCACATCCTCCCTAGCTAGAGAATACCGTTGTACGAGTACATTAAATCCGCCCTTTGTAGTCTCTTGTTTCAATAAAGGTTGAATAAATAAATGAATGAAACATTATCACCATCAACATCAACCATCGTTTTCAAAAATAATGACAAAATTATCTGAATCTATTAATAATTATTATTAATAGATAAATTAAGATAATTTAATGTGTATTAGGTACTTTTGTTATTATCTTTATTCATAACTAGTGTACGCCCGCAGCTTCGCTCGCGTCACAATCCAATCTCACAATCCTTTCTTTGTCTCACTGTTGGGCACGGGTCTCTTCTCATGGGAGAGATTAGGCCTTAGTCCACCATGCTGACTTCGAGAACATTATGAAGAACTCTCAGGCATGTAGGTTTCCTCACGATGTGTCCTTCATCATTACAGCAATTGACATTTAATTACATATACTTAAATCGCACATAAAATAGAAAAGTCACTGGTGCGTGCCGCTTGGGTTTGAACCCGGACCGCTCGAGGGAGAGGCGAGTTCAATAGCAACTGGTTTGTCACTGATATCTAAACAATAATAATTAATTGACTTCCTTTCAATAAGAAATTTGCACCCATTTTTGTAAGGGGTTTAACCCTTCGTGGATTGCATATACAAAACCGCAGAATTTTTATTCGTATTAAATCCAGAACAAGAACACCCATGGATTGACCAGGAACGCCTATTTAAAAATTAAAATGATCTATTGAAGATCTATAGAGAAAAATACCTTTTATTCTTTACCTTACAAAATACAGAAAAATGGAGAAACACATATTCCATTAATTTAAATAAAAACCTTTGCTGCAAATTTCAAATTTATCACATAATGTTTGAGAATAATTCTATATAAACTTCCATCCTGTATTCCAGGAAAACCTCTTTACTTTTTGGGATGAATAAGTAGTTAAAAACAAAACAACACACGCAACATCCAGGGATTCAGTGCATGTTTGTACCAAGTTTCATTAAAACTGGTTCGGTAGTTTTTGATTCCATCGCGCACTGTATCGTTTATTTAACACCCCTGATAATTTTATTTAAGATTTATTCAAGGTATACACGCTCACTCGCTAGTTTTATTATAATTCGTAATTTAAATTGAAAAAAAGATTACAAGCTATTTGTATTTGCTAATGAAATATCTCATTTAAACCAAAGGTAATAAACTATTTTTACCGGCTGTCGAACCATGCAGTTTTGCGATTATTTATGGAATCCAATTAAAATTTAAGGTTTCATACTTTTTGAAATAACTTATTATTGATAGTGTCGAACTTACTTACATTACACACAAGTAAAATACCAAGTGCTCACGTACATATTATTTCTATCTTTATCATTATTTGTGCTTAATTACATTTTGGGACTTGAAAAGCCTCCTTGCCTTCTCTGGTTGGTTATGCCAATTCGATTTACATACTCGTAGCCTATGACTATGCACATTTGTATATTGAAAACATGCCCCTGTTAAATTTAGAAGTTTTTACTACCATTACCAAAACTTTGAATAATTAAAGCTAAAATTTATAGAGTTACTCCTTTTTAAAAATTTTATATTCAAAATCATTTACTAACATACCTTAAAGTTTTAAAACAAAACTACACTACTAACACATAAACTATTAAAATAAATTAGTTTTGACAAAAATATTGTAATAATCAGTAATCATTCAAAATTTCTCGCTCGCCCGTTCACAGAAAAATAAAATAATTTCCAACGGATGTAACGCTTAACGCCCTCGGCGGTCTCTATGAAACGTTAAGAAGCGACTATGGAAAAGCTCTCGAACCGGCTTTTTCAGACGCGCGCTCGTAGGTGCGCCGTAAAAGCTCAAACGTTTTTCAAAATAACTTGCTATTACTTTTATGAACTTTTTGTAATATTCTATGCATCACTTTTAATTATAGAATGTAGATAAAATTAACCGGACTGTTGAACCGAATTAAATGTAAATAACTCACCTCACTTTCAGAAGCAAATATTCTCGTCCACTCTTGTAGGTGGTGGCAGGTCGGTAGAGATTAGTCGATTAAAGCGTGTCACTGTCCAGCAGTAAACAGTTAGTTGCGATATCGGAGCGTGATTCCTACGGCGCGGCCGGGCCGGCACTGACGCGGGCGCGGAGCGGGCGCTCGCGCGATCCTCCGCTCTCGGCTGGCGGAGGCTTCGCCGCACGAGCTTTCAGCGACACACGACCCGCACGCACTGCACACTGCACTCGCCCTCGTCTACCCACGCGCTGCGATTCTTCTTTCTATCGTCTACTGTTTCGAGCGCCCGTCGCACGTTTGAACTCTGCGCAGTGCCCGCTTTAGCGTATAAATATGAGGTCCGGTGGCGGGGGCCGGCGCCGGACCACGACGCATCGCGAATCCACATCGACATAAATTGAAGATGCAGCCGGTGTCCTCACCATTGATTTTATTGCTTATCTATCAGTTACAGCCAATTAGCAAAAGCTCGCCTCCTGAACCTTGTCACGACCGCTTCCGTATACTCCGTGCGAATGTTGCGACACGCAGCACGACAATACAATGCATTCACACATTACGTTTGCTAACTACGCACGATTGTGATCTTTATATCGCAAGTTTTAAATATCATAGTTAAGTTTGATCCGGTAGATTGTTACACACTCTCATGTTCACAGGAAACTCACTAACGAAAAATCACTTCAGGCCTGAAATTTTTTACGAAATCACTATGTTATTAACGATAATATTCGGATTTGGAGTTTAGCGTGTATTTATCTACCAGATCTGTCTCGATTATTTTAGATTCCTTATGGTGAGAGAAAATTAAGTGGCACTGTTATCTTGCATAACTGTTATCTTAAAATCTTATTGATCATCGGGGTCCCCTTAAATAAACGTGTAACTCAAGTTGAATTGCAGAACTGACAAATGGCAATCTGTCGATAGTAGATAGGTACTTCATTCCCATGCAGTCTTGTTTTTGGGAATGGGATCAGCAGAACCTTAGGTTAGCCTTTATTAGTCCTTATCTGTAAGAAGTGTGATTATCAGAAACAAATAAAACGCATAGATTCTTTCTCCTTATTAAAATAAGAATACGAGTAATAAAAAAAAAACTAACTAGCCAATCGCCTGCGAACAAGAATCTAATTGTAACATAAATTAAAATGCATTGCCATGGATACGAGTGTTTGGTGGAAATGGAGGAGCTGCATAATATATAAATACATAAATATACGGCCGACGTGAGCGAAGGAAGTTTACGAATTTGGTTGTAATGTGAAGTGGGCATCGTACCTTACATAAAGAAATGTTTATTATATTGGTTAGATATGGTTGCTTCCTCGAAGTACTGTAGGTTGACCTGAAGCAGCAGACTTGTCTGACAACTAAAGTGGACATGAGAAATATAGGGACCGCGTGCAGTCACTTTTTATTGCTTATTCGTAAAAGGAAAATAGAAATAGGCGTTATTGATTTATAGAAGTTCTATGAAAGTATTCTGGTGTTCATCGTGCACGGCCATTGTGATGGGCTAATGCTTTTATCGATAGTTATAATTGGTTCCGAGAAATGCTTATTAAACTTACCAGGGAAATACTAAACTAGCTTGAGTTTCATCCTTCGATATGCCAATATATTATGAAAATATTAAGTACGAAAAAATGTTAATTTTTTTTGACAAAAAAAGCAGTGTACATAACTTTAGTACAAGAAATAAGGATAAATTGATTGCTCCTACCTAGCTCTAGAGACTAAGTAAAGTATCAAAATCTTTTATGGGGAACTGTGTTCACTTCTACAATAAAATACCCGGAAATATTACTTATCTCTCAGAGAATTAATTTAAATCTTACATTATACAAAACCTCCTTAATAAAGCTTTCTATAAAATTAATGACTACTTGAACGATAGAAAGGCTTGGTGCGATGTGTCTCCAGCTCCACTTGTTCAATAAAAATGTAATGTGATCAAATTATAAAAATTGTAAATTTTGAAAAGAGTAACTAC
>DWTT01000435.1:0-15709 GCA_018250895.1 Carterocephalus mandan | reverse complement strand
TAATAGGAGAGGCGTTGGACAAGTTTTCAGCTTGCCTCAAATACCTACCGAAAAATTGGTGCCAGCTCTCCGGCTATAAGATTTTCATCAGGAATTTACTTAGGATGTGAGCAAACTTTCAACATTGCAGAGTCATACGGGTGTCAACTATCAAATCGGAATCAGCAGGCAGCGTTTTTTGGTTGCTAGGCTTTCCAAAAGACCCCATACTTTACCTTACTATAAAAGTACAATAACAAGGAAAATTGTAACGTACAATAAAAACATCTACGATGATTAAGTCCGGTTTAACTCAACAAGTTCAACAAAGTTATACCTATAAAGTCTATACGCATTACAACGTAAGCACCTTCCGCGTCGATACAAAATCTAATTTGGTCGTCTTTGTCATCGTTAAGAATTCCAACTCTCCCTTCCTTGCTTAATTTAAACATGTTGGAAACATGTCAGTCCAGACAGCGTGGTAATGAGCAACACGTGTGATGTAACGGACCTTACTTAACATTGAGTCAACATCACTAAAAACCCTAATAGGAAGATTCTCCGAAAACACTTCGAGTTATACTCGTATTTTTAACACCTCGAACTGTCTGTTGAGTAAATTTTCGGGAACGGAAATAATTTAGGTTGAAGGGGACTTCATATATGGACCTATAAAAAGACTTGTCAGTACATTAACAATTGTGTCTAGCCTAGTGTATATCTATTTTTTATATTTTTTTTTTCTGACGACACACAGGATGAGCGGAGTGCAGTATCTCCAAAAATATTCCGTCATTTCACAGGGAGGAATGTGTGAAAGAAAGAGATAAAACCCTAGCTCAAAAACCTCTAGGCGGTGACCAGTTATTTCTAGCTAGCTGTTCATTCGAAAAATGAATTGAAGCCTGAAAATTTTATCTAATCCACACATCCCCCTGTTCGGCGATGTAATATAATGTAATAGATCTAACTGTCCATTCCAAAAAGAAATGAAACGCTAGACATTGTATATTTCTTATTAACATTATCAGTACACGAGCATGGCCCCTTGGGTAAAAAGGTACATAAATAGACGCCCCCAGACACTTTATCGTCCATAAACCCATATGCGGACTCGATACATCACGTTCACGTCGTCGGGGAACACTTTCTGTAGAGTTTTTAGGGTTCTGTAGTCAAGAGAAAAAGTCCTGAAAGTTCTGAAGGCATATTGGTGAACTGCCATATTAGTATTGAAATAAAAGAAAGAAAGAAAGAAGAAAATCATTATTATGCTTCAAATGTAGGTACAATAAATAAGCCAAACAAATAAATTAAAAGAAGAAGCCAAGCCTGTGCCATGGTTAGTAGGTACCAAAGAACCGCGGCTACTGGTTTTCAGCGTAGCCTCTTTTTTATATAGATAAAATTGCACAATTAAGAAAGCTACTGACAGTCAAAAATATCATAAAGTCAAAAATATATTACTGTTGTTTTAAGTAGGAGTAGTTAAAGGAGTAGGTTTAAATGCCTACTTATCCACACGTTTATGCATCATCAAAGTTTCTGAGAATTCACTTAAACACCAAATACATTAAACCACTGATCCCACGCAACGTGAATACCTACAGAATATGTGCAAAGAAAACACATAACTTACACTACCTGCTTTAAAAAGTTCTTGGAGACTGGATAAATACAGTAGGAAAAATCGGTTTTCTATTGTATTTTCGTCCTCTTGGAGCCAAAATCTACCTTATCTACCGGTCTACGACAAATAATGAAGCCTGAATACAATCGTTTCTTCCGCTAACTTTTTTTTGCAATCAATATCATTGACGCGAAGGAAAAGTTACTGAGTTAAACGATGTTCAGTAAAAACTTATATATAAAAAGTTGTTTTTGAGAATTAATTGGACTTGGTGCGAGAGTCGCAAGATCAGATGAAATCGTTTATTATTGCAGGAAAATTATGTGACGCTAAAAATTACAGAATTTGAATAGCGGACAATAAAGTATTTTTGATGATTTATTTATTTCATTATTACGAATGGATAATCGCAATTCAAAGTTTTTAGAGGCAAAGGTCTCTACTGGTAATGGGTAATGGTAAAATAAGGTATGGGAAGGTACCTAACTATAGGTAGGTATCGAAACGTCCATCCAGTGACCCCGGGAAAGACGAAGTTGTGTGTGGCTGCACAACGTTGTAGATTAGTGTCGACGTCTTTGGACGTCTCGTCCGGGACGAGCCTGTCATGGGCACGGCGCTGGAGGGCACCGGTGCGTCCTAACAGAGATCCCGGAGCGAGGAAGGCCACCAAGGGGGTTTTAGTGGGTTAAGTCCCACATAACCCGGCGTCGCTCCCACGATGTCCGGGTACCTTTAAAAGGTTTCCCACACATAAAACACAAAATAAAAATAAAGTTATGGTAGGTAAAGTAATCTAACTATAGTAAACAAATTATATCGTATCTCTTTCTTTCACTCTTCAGCCCACATTAGTCTGTTTGACATAGGCTTCTCCCAAGACACTGCACTGAGCCCGATCTTCGGCTCTCCTCAGCCACTTGCTCCCCGCCGCCTTGCGCCTTTGAAATATGTATTTCGTCTATTATCTTTTATAGAGAATGCATTTGAGTAAGTCTTAAAATGTTAAGATTACTGTGTACGATTTAATTTATGAAACAGACAGTTTTCCTAGTCTGATTACATGAAGAGCTGTCAAATTCATACCATGGACTTCAACAATCACTTCTTGTATATACGTATATTAAATGCAGTCGATGATACTTCGAGGACTGAGACTTTCAGGGTGTTCATTTTCTACGTTTCATTCGCATTTAAAATTTCTACCAGACGAGATATCTTTTTGTTGCAGACTGGAATTGCGAAGGTTGAAAAAAAAAGTTTTGCGAACGAGCCAGTCGAGTTACCTAACTGGTTCTTTAGCACAATAAAACTACAAAGGCTTTTCTCAGTCACTAGATTTATTTTTTTCCTTTTCCTTGTAATCAGCGGGGAATCCCGGATGAATTGACAACTACATGCGCAATTATTACTGAAAAGTGTCTTGTTAGATTACTTTATAACCAATACAAAGTATCTATTTCCAACCACCATTTTTAAATACATTCATTTATGTAAAACCAAAATATTTAGCATGTTTGGTAGAACTTATGTAACAAGCAAACAAAATTAATCCTATTAAAAAAGGTTTAAATATATTGTTTGTAATATACTAAATGAACTGAGCAACTTACTTTCATATTAATAACCTCTACTAACTGGACTAACTATCAAACTGAATCTTGTTTAAAATCACAGTTGTGGTCGAGTTTCTTGCCTTGTTCTTCTCGGTAGCATCGACTTAGTGAACCGGCGGTAGACAAAAAATTTAATGACCCATACAAATACCATATAATCAAAAATACGTCCGTATAAATCTGAATCCATTAACACCTTATGCTAAGTGGACAAACCATCCCCAGGAGGAGTTATGATAAAATAACGCAGTGAGAAGTAAAACCCCCTAATAACAAATTGTGTGAAATTTTCAAGCACAATCTCGACTTAATCTTACTGCACTCTTCCAACAGACGTATATAATCTACTTATAAAAAGTGGAACAAATGAGAGTTTATCGACCCCTGATATCGTACCCCAACTACCGTGTAACGATGCATGGCATTCAAGGAGTACAATCGAAATCATAATGGCGAGTCCCGACAAGCGGTTAGCTCGTATAAATCACAGCGTTATCTTTACACATACTCGTAAATTATCTTGGCTGATAAAGAATAAATGGTAAATTTAACTAGGCATAGGGCACAGGAGTACCGATAGAGGTGACCTTATTGCAGCAGGATACCCGAAAGGCTGAGGTATGGATGTGTAGATGAATATCACATCTACAAGTCGCGTGAATAGAACTCATTTTGTCATTCCCTGTCGCAAGACGCTAGTCGTCGGTTGCATGTAACAGTGTGCAAAGCCTAAGGGATTAATTTTTCTCTTTCTCCGCCATAACGTGAATCAGCGTTACTCGAGCCATTAACATAATCCCGCGTCCAGGATCCCCTCGTCGCGTGACGTGGCATCCCCAATATTTGAACGGCGGCACGAACCTCTAGGGAATACGTATCTTGTCCTGTGGAGAATTGCATTATCGTCTGCTTCCATTGCGGCTAAAGTTGATTTGAACTGGGTGATAAAATCGTATAAATTTAATGTTCTTATTTGCATACCAATCCTTTTTTAATTGCTCGCTGATTATTGAGTATTAAACTGGTTCTGTTTGTGAAAGCAGTGATACGTAACAGATTTGTGATGCCATTGATTTATCTCGTTATCAATATAATTAATTATGGATTGTGACAGCATGAGACTTGAGTAAACGCGCTGGCGAAACAAAGTACTCTGAAAAGTAACTCAGGACACTAATACCTTGTTACATGCTACTTTCTGACTAAAATATTTCTGAATAAAGGTCACTGAATCACAGTTCTCTCTCTATCAGTCCCTTTAAATCAACCACGATAGACACAATATAGTTTCCATTCCTTTGCAATAGTTCCTGTATATCTGGCGGTCACCTTCGGGTGTCGATGGTGCAGTCGATCGAGGATAGTATCCGCCACGTGTTCCATATCACAACTCATTAAAATGTTTCGACGGGGCCTCTAAGTGTTGGACCTTTGTACCCACGCAAGCCTTCCGAATTACCGGGTCCACATATGGACCCATGAAATTTATAGAGACCTACATAAATAAATTATCAATAGTGGTAATTCTGAAATTGTTATATGTTAATTCACAATGCCTTTAGTAATATTAATTCACAGAATATTTTCTTTGAAGCAAAGTTTTCTTAAATAATTCACGAGTGTATTTTCCTCGGCGGCTCTAATTAAACTTTACCAGCAGCCAAGAAGTTAATACTCTAAAGTAAAAAGGTACCAGTTCTGAAAGTATTCCCATCTAGTTAAGTCATTTTGTTTAGATTTCGAAGGAATAATATCGAAGAAGCACTTAAAGTTACCTAGTACATCAAATAAAATAGTGATTTCATTTCATTGATTTCATTATGGAATTTCCTTAAAATATTCAAATGAAGGAAAGATTTAGTTAATTCAGAATGAAGAAAAAGTAAAGTAACTACAGTCAACCGGGGTAACATTGGCCCACTTTTCGGAATTAAAATTTATTTTTTGTTGAGACACTGGGTAGCGAACCGGACTCTCGGCGTAGAAGGTTTTTTTACCAACCGTTCGACCAAGCGTACTAGTTAAATAGAATTTGTTGAAATTTAGATACATATATTTCGAACGGCTAATAGTGTTAGTGACGCTTGTTATTTTATTTCCCATTATCATTCCGATTTTCAAAGTATAAAATTAAGATTGATAAAGCGATTTTTATACCCTTAATGGAATATTATTTGAAAAATTTTTAGTTAAATGTCTATGATGTGAAAAAAAGTTTCACTTTTACCGTGGTTTCATAAAACCACACAATTTAATTTTTTTTATATCATAATTAAAATAGCCAACGAATTGTATATAATACGTTTCTTAATACAAAATAGTGGAGTGATTATAAAAAATCTGTTCCCATATTCGTCCCAATCCAAAAAGAAGAAAATTTAAATAAGAATGGAAACATACATAACATTATGCAAACTGACTTACAAATATCGCTAAACGACAAGAACAATGAAGGAAAAAATAGAGGAGGCAATAGAATACAAAATGCTATTTTATTTATCGCCTTCCCCTTTTAATAAAAACGACAGTGGATACTACCGACAAACTACTTTCAAACTATTAAGTGTTAGTTTAAATTTACATGTCTACAACTATTTAAGAATTTAAATTACGTTAATATTACCATATTATTCTGTGGTATTACTAATAAATTATTTAGCAAACGAAAAAAACAGTGGTAGCTTCTCGACCTCAAGAAGGGCACAAACCTAATCTTAAAACATACCTCACAAAACATTAAGACCCAAAAAAAAAGGTTGATGAATGATGAAGCGATAGCAAAAAAGTCTATTAAAGCGACCTGCGTTCAAACTAGGCAGCTTACTACCCGCATTTAACATACACGAGGTTTATCGAGGAACGAGGATCTCGGTCTCAGTCGCACTGCGTCAGCGACGCTAGCCGGACGCGAATTATGTTGCCATTACTTAAGACGTACGACTTACTTGGATCTGATAAAACTTCGTAGAAAACCATTGTTCGATTCGCTCTATTTCAAACGAACAAAACGCTGTTATCGTAGAAACTGAATGCCCAACCCATTGCGTTATGCGCTCGGTGGCGGAACGATGACTTATCTTGCAACTGAAGCCTTACAACTAAACATGTCACGAACACTGATATTAACAACAGTGACCTACTGGCTAAATGGATTAAAACATGTTTATTGTTCAGTAAACATTGTATACGAAGACGGTTGTTTAAATACCTTAAGTACTATACGATGTAAATTTTTCTGATCGACATAACTTTGCAATGACGAACATATTATTTTCTTAATTTAATGATTTTAAAAATTGTATAAATATTTAAAAAATACATATAACACAAAAGTCTAAAGATTTAAGCGTTATCCGAAAATTTTTAGACTTTTTATTGCTTACAGGCAGTAACTGTTACAAATATCGATTACAAAAAATCATTATCAAAGATCATTGTTAAGTTATTGTTACGAACGGGGGTTTCTTTGGCTAGTGGTTGGGGTCTCTTTAGCTGGTATAACTCTTTTTAGAAAAATAAGGTAAAAAAAAAAATTTAATTCCAATTTTAATTAACTACGCATTCCATCGTTCCATCGACTGGCCATATAAGCCATTTATATGTCTAGTGCAATAAAGAATTTCACACATAGTTAATACACCCCACACCATCTCGTCACAGTTACTTTATTTTAGAACGTTATTTTTTGGACTACTAGATATTTTCTGTTTCCCATCACTAGCCCGTCTGTCAAAAAGATCAAGCTAAGTTGTACAGGGTATAGTAGTAAGTTATTTAAGCTTAAAGGTCGCAAGATATTTACAGAAATTGAAACAACAATTCAAATATATATCTTACTATATTGTTAAAATCATTACAATGAGAATATAAGAATATATTAAGAATAAAATCTATTCTTAATTAAGTTTATATTATTATAGATTCTCTTGCCTCAACTTCTTGAATCGACATCATATCATAAACAAAGCACGATGAAATCGTTTTACTTTCTTGTCTATTAGGTATCTAGGTCAACAGGCTACTTAAGTATTTTTAGCTGATACTGTAAATTATGTTTTTTGAAATCAATGGATAATAGCTATTGTAATATTAAGCAGAAACTTAAACGGAAACCAGGTGTCAATTTTAAAATGAAAAGTATGTAAGTACATGTATTTAGTCAGTGTCGATTACCGTTTTAGTTCTTAACATGTGAGGAACAATATGCATTAACTAGTTGCTTCTTCCTCATTTGTATTCTGTTGGTTGAGCTCTTATAATAAATTAATGTCACGTGGAACGCAAATCCAATCTGACAAAATTTTAGCGCTGCATTTAAACTCCTACTACATTACAACAACGAGATAAACAAGTTCGGACTTTATTCCAGGAAGCGTTGAGTCGGTATAAGGATGCGAGCGAAATGCATAATGACAAGTTTGGAACAGACGCGAAATAAAATTACACAACCGTCTGTGAGGGCACGCGACAGGAACGTTGAAAGGGATTATTGCTTGCATTCTGAACACCCTTGACAGTAGGTAAATCAAAATTTGAACCATAAGTCAACAGTAATAAGAGTGAAAACAGCGAATGTTCGGAAAGACTCGGGAAATACGGCACGTATCGGTGACAAGGGCGGCTGGCCCTGGATATTAGCGGGAATTATTGGCAAGTGTATCTGTGTGCAAAGCGTAATGTTACCCGATAAGTCAGCGTAATCTTTGCGGCTCTTTGTCGAGTCGACTATACATAATGGTATCGGCACGATTGTTAGTGGCCAGGAAAAATTGCCTCTTATCGCTCAGTATAAATCTCTTGAATTGTTCCTCAAACTAAGCGCCCGAAATAAAGATAAGAACAGTTAATGATAACGAAGCAGCACTGATTTATGTTTGTTTACAATACGATGAAGCTTATCGATTTTTTCATAAACCTATATACTCTGTCTCTGCTTATGAGCCAAGTGTAAGAATGGATTAAGTGGAGGCAGTAAAAATGTAGACTATAAGTAAATGAATACGGTTTTTCTTCTTCAAATAGTGTCACTTTTACCACTTCATGAATAAAATAACTACAGTTATTTTGTACAAAGTTACAGTAGCCCTTATAAAATCGATTCTCGCAGAAAAATGTAGCGACACTAGGGTACCTTCTTAAATATTTAAGCAATGCTCCCACCCTTTCTGAGACACGCGGGTCACAACACGCCCCGAGGCCGCTGATCCGAAATTCGAAATCAGGTTAGTTTATGCTACAGTTGAGAGATTAGTTGGTTTTGGAGTTGATATAAAAATATTTAGCTTTTACAAATCGATATAAGAAATGGACACAAAAAAATCTGCCTTTTCCTCCTTACAGCAAAAATTCGTTATCATAAAAACATTCGTGGGAATATATTTTTCTTTTCGACCCAATTTATTGCCACCCTAGTAGCTTCAGGCAATCCCTTTGTGAAATCGTTATGAACCTTATATCATCATTCATCTCAAACCAAGGCACCTAGAGCACTCATCAGCGATTCCCTGTGCAAAATATGTCACATGTGTTGATTCAGTTCAGGGTTAAGTACACGGGCGGCTCAATGCCGGGTCGACTCAAGTTTTGTTTGACCAAGTATTATGTAGCTTACGACAAAGCCGAAAGAATCTCTTGTACATATTGTGCAACGTGGCTGACGCTGGCTCTCGGTGTGCGAAACAATGAGTTATTTTTCAATTTTCCCACAACCGCGTGCAATTTTGCCTTGAAAGTTCTTGCACACACAATCACCTTTGTACTGTATATTATTATTTGTGTGATAAGACTCGAGTAAAATCATTCGTCCGTCACATTACCTGCGCTGGGTATAAAGATCTGGCTAAGGTAACATGCGCTGGGCTTGTCTAAACTGAAAAGACAGTCAGTCATCAGATCAAACGACATTTTTGTGGTATGTTTTTATATTTGTAGTTAATTAACGTAACAGGAATTTCAACATACTAGAGGCGACCAAGAATAGCCACCGCATCTTTGACCGAGATTAAACTGATTCAAGGTCTTTCGCGGTAGTGAATGGGTGATGCTGGGTGCTCGTTTGCTGTATTGTATAGATTAAAAAGTAACAGCCAACATGCAGAGTATACCCACCTATATAGTCCCCGCACTTTTGCATCTACAAATACGAGCGGAAACATCACAACACAAGTGAGAGTGGAATGCTCGTCACAACGAACGAAACCTTTCCTCCTCTTTCGTGGCGCTGTGAGCGCTCCTGCGTGAGGGAATTCGGATTTGAGGGGTCCTTCTATCCGGGAAATTGCTCCAGGGGTGAACCCCATCGGTGACCTCCCCGCTGTTGAGCGTGGGAGATCGTCACACCAAATGCGATCAAAAAGCCCGCCACAGGAAAGATATAATAAGATGTTGACATTATCAACCCTTGCTACATCCCATTATAGTAACACCGTACATTGTTAACGCATAGATTCAGGTCGTATAGACACTATTAATAAGCCACGTGTAACGAAACAGCACGCGCCATCAAGTACGGGAAGAGGAATATTATAATAACACATTATCATGTCGGGGTTCTCTTCAGAGGGTGAAATAATAACTAAACGAGGGGCTATATTCTTATTAACGACGTGCCAGTACTAATATTTACGCATTGTATTGCAAAATTACCGAATTTTTTTTTTCTCACTTCATCCGAATTGAAAATCTTGAGCAACGAACAATCAGGCAGACAAAATTAAACAATTGAGCAAGAACAAATTATAATACTAATAAGAATATCACTAAGTATAAGTATAAAGTAAATTGAATACAGGAACTGTTATTACGACATGGAGCGCTTCAAAAAGAGTGTGAAACGTTTCCTTCAAGGCAGGCAACGCATGTGATACCCCTGGTGTCGCACGTGTCTATAGACGACGGTGACCACTTACCATCAGGTGGGTATGTCTGTTTGTCCGGCTATATTATTAAAAAAAAATGTTTTCAATGCATAAAGGGCGCTATCGACCGGCATATGCCCTGTTGCGGCATATGTACAGTCATCAAATAAAATAAATATTAATATTTTCTCGCCCCCCTAACATATTATAGGGTAGGTGTAAAACTAGCGAGGGCGACACCTCGTTATTAAAGGCCTCGCAAACGAAATCGCACATTGATCAATGACGTCCGTATCTCATAATCATGTCTTAGGGGAAAAAGGTACATAAATATTTTCGATCCATTGCTTGCCAGTGGAATTTAGGCTTGCAGCACCACCCATACGATGCCGCCCATCACAACTGTGACTGACTTTAAAAAAGGAACTGGGATGGTTAGTCCAGTTAGCTGAGAATTAATTAGAAGCTAAGTTGGTCAGTTCGTGGCTATGAAGACTCGTTACTGTTAGTGATAGTTAGTCCTGTTGGTTGGAGCTGTTTTCGTTTGGTGTTTGAAATCGATGGAGGTCAGCTCGAAATAAATATTTTACTACCTATTTTTCAAAAGTAATCTAAGTGTCGGTCGCCCGATATCCTCCTAACGATATGCCTTAAGTATTACACTCAAATGTGGTCATGGTATGATAGGTCAACAACATGTACTCTATTAAGAAAGAATTAATGAACAACGCGTGCGATGAGTGTTTTTCCGTCACGCCTTTCATATAAACACACGTTCATTAAACAGTAACATGGGATTATTAAAAATGATGGGGCATTATTCCCGCCACGTTTTTACTCAGCATAACAAACCATGAAAGTTATTAAAGTAACAGTGGGCCAATTTCAGACAGTGTCGCACGAGGCACTGGCAATTTATTACTATGATTAATGCAATACCGTCCACAGATAAGCAATGTCAAGGCAACTGAGTGACACGAACACGCATTGCGGATTTGCCGCTCATGATTGCACTAATAAATATATTAGTAAGCACTGACATTCTTAACTCCACTAGGATTCCCTTTGGTGCAGGTTTTGGGTGGGAGGAGAATGTTATTAATAAAAGTTTCACTTTAAAATATATGACTGAAGATAATTAATAAAGAATTTTCTTTCGGGACCAACCACGAGTTTACTTTCAGTTATGTTCAATTACCACATCAATTTCCAAGTCCTGTTATTCACGTCATGAGACGGCCACCGCAGCGCTGTTAACCTTGAGGACTAAGATGGTCGGCTTTTCGTAAGTGTAACGACAATCCACAAATAAGTGCACATACTTGTAAAATAAGAACACAATTTGCTTCAAAATCAATTTTACGGCACGAGTGCGTGTTTGGGGAAATTGGGAATACTCCCGAGCCTAGTGCAATCGTTCAATCATAATTATTGTTACGTACAATGGTACAAACGGTCAAGTGATCACTAGCTCGTTGCGTGCGTCGTCACGTCAGCACAATGCGGATCTAATAAAACACCGTGCAGCTTATGTGAAATCAGAGCAACCTTCACCTTTTCGTTGCTCGTTTTCCGGGCCAGCCTTCGGCATTCTGTTCTATATTATGGTTTCCAGTTTACACTTCTTTATTGGCGACCATCTTAGTACTCAAGGGTGTGACCTGTGACTGACTTGGAACGAGACTCTTAGTTAATAACAATTAGTTACAGACTCTACTATTACTAACACGAACTAACAGAACTAACTCTTACTAACAGTCCGAAGTCCTCGTGCCGACTATCGAACTGACCAACTAATGTTCTTTTTAACTCTCTCTAGTTAGTGCTAACTGGACTAGCCATCCCAGTCCCTAATAGTGTCTTGTCACAGTTGTCATGGACAGCAGCGGAGCTGCAAGCGCGTTTGCGTCCATAAAAAAATACGTTGAGAATGTTTAGTTAGATAAAATAAAGCGGATATTTAAGTGTATGTACTACATATAACTACTATATGATATCTGATTTTTGGGAACCTGCTTCGAAAAAAATGTTAAAACATCATTAAGTTCCATACTTAATTTTTTAAACTAAAATTGATTTCCAACCTGTCTTTCTGTCAATCTAAATTAAATTTACTTAATCATGATACCAAATTCGATGCCCGTTCTTCGTTCAACACAATCATCCTAAATCTGCAAAAATGTATACTTTACTAAAAGGCATTTAATCAAACTGGCCTTCCGTCGTAATTAGCATACCTTACTCGACTAATAACTTTTAAGAACAAAGAAGCTTCATCGATAGTCTACTTATACTTTCCTCATCGGATGCGGGGTCCTCCTCCCCTCACACCCCCCAAAGCCCCCAGGTCTCGCTTCGCAAACACTTTAATACTGCACGGAGTAATTTGTTCGACGACGGTCTACACTGGGATCTCCACCCAATCGCTTAATTCAGGAATTACAAATATCCGACTTTAATATACATACTTATATAACATAGTAATCAGAATTAGGCTATCGCATAACTTTTAGAGCTGTCAAATGTATACATTAAACTTACACAATTACCTCACAGTTATTTTCTGTCGACCAACGTTTGAGTGATGCCCCCAATACGAGTTTATGAACCGTTTATCTTGTTAATACTTTCCATGAAACGAGAGCTCGTTCGTGGCTTTCAAACACCACAAATGTTGATATCTAACTGTTTCACGAATTAAATTCGTCACAGTTTCACATGAGGGGACGATCAAGGCATTTTGCGGAAACGGTACGTCCGTCGGTAGCGGTAGCGGTACACTGGTGGCGTCTTTGCTCCGTATTGAGCGTCTTCAACATAGCGGGACAGACTAACAAACAGGGTTTTATATATCAGTACCGTAAACAGATTAACTAAGCAGACGGGCTGTCATTATAACGCGATCAACTAATCTGTTACTCATATTGCCAAAAAGATGTGTTAATTTTGTTTTGGATTACATACTATTATGAAAAAGTTCATTGAATCTCTTAACCTATGACGTGTCCGAGAGAAAGTTGAAATGAAAGCCAATCATCATCATTAACAACACATCACCGGCTAACGACTGTCACCGGCTCATTAAAAATACATCACAGTTATGTTGGCTAAAACGGTTAGGATTTCATATACACAAAGAATGTAATGGTTGTCTGATAGTTCTGCTTGTTTTGTTCCTAGTCTTTTCTCAATGTTTTCCATTTGCAGCACTCCGCCAGAGTTCTGCAATCGAACCAGACCTTCAGAGTACAACAACCTTGTCTTAACCGCTCTGCTGTCACCGCTTCGTTAGGACACAATATTTCATCTCAATAAAAGATGCAATCAAGCCAGCCCGTTAACAATGGTGAGCGAAGTCATTATGACACCGCATAGACGTGAACGGCCCGCGTCAATGACTCCAGATTGTGAGTCATTTCACTTGGGCCTTCGCCTTTTTGTGCCGTACGCCCACCGCTCGTCACTTAACTGTCAGATCTTGGGTTGGAGCATTGGTCTAATCACACTTCATTATTATAACCCAAGTACCTAGACTTAAAGTTTTTGACACTCTAATGACTTACGAAATCTGACTACAAATAAACACATAACTGAAGTTTGAGTAATGTTATTTAAACGTATAAAATACGCACTGTAAAGTGTGGTAGAGTATTATTCAAAGAATTCCTTGAAGATAAAAGGGACTGAGCATGGATTAATCACGGACGTATTAAAAATATTTAAGTAAAACATCAGGAGAAATTAACTGTGTATAAAATACTAAACAATTTAATGATATCTTCAACAACACAACTTGATGCATATGTTTTAATTTACTAATAGATAATAAATGCATATTACTTACATGAGAAAAATCCTCATAGGAGCTCGTGATTTACAGTGGGCCTACGAATAATCATAGATAACATTCACATGCACAATTAAGCAGTGTCGCTAGATAGAAAGTCTATATTAATCTATTGAATGTGTTATTAATTTGAAACATGTTTTTGAATGTAATAATAATACAGACGTGTTTGTCGTGAAGGCATAATAGCATCATTATCTACTTCTCTTTCACAGCTGATTATGATCACTTTCGTTTATGATGATGTGTCTGAATATGCATGTTTATGGTAATAATAGAAAGCTGACTGACTTCTAGACTCAGTAACGATGTTATTGTATCAATCGCATTTTTTTTCCATAGCTGTCTGGTCAAAGGACCAATTTTCTAGCAGATAGTGAGACAAATTAGTAAAAATCTTTTACAAACGTAATTAAGTTAATGCGACGTCGACGGTGCGTTACAGTGATCTCAAATGTACACTTTATTTTTTACCAAAAATAACGGCACCGAGGGTACCGTTAGGGGCATTATCACGTACAAATCACGGTTAAGCGCTATCATCCTCATCACATCACGCACACCCAGCAGGAAAAAATACTATGTAGGTAGGTACATCGCGCAAAAAGCCTCATCGACCGACGGACGGAATGACATTCCGGATTCTTCCCCGCGAACACGATTCGGTGGAAAAGAATTGTTTATTGCGCTCGTCTGAAAATTCTACGTCCCTTTTCTGTTTAGATATTATTATGTAGGTATGCATCAAGAGACACTTCAATATTACTCGACAAAAATATATAAGGGGATTTCAACTTCAGTACTTTATTTAAATAGCTATCTGTTTAAAATATACCTAGTTACATTTTATAGACAACTTTATCAAGCAGGAATCCGCACACGCTCTAGTTGTAGGAAAGCACTAACCGTCTTCAATACCCATGTACCTATATGAGCAACATCTGAGTTAATTATGTAAGTATTGTGGCAAGAATAATATTATTTTGTATACGACCTTTTAATGCGAAAATAAAACAAGTTAAGAAGCTCATTTAGAACTCTTTCATCCCTTCAAATTCCGGCCGATCTTGCCGAATTTTTTCAGAGAGAAATGCCGAGTTTTTTCGCGACCACGATCTAACGCGATACACAAATCCCAGCGGACGAAGTCGCGAGCAAAAACCCGACTTAATATTAACAACCCACCCGTACAACGCTGGTAGTAAAGAAGTAGGTCTGTTCCGTCTAAGCCTCTTTTTTCGCTCCTCCGGGAACTTAGACTGGAAGTATCAAGATGGCGGCGCAGCGAAGGTTAACAATCGAAGTTTTCATAAATGGAACAACAATGCCCGCAGGACCAGGTGGCGGGTACGCTATGAATCCACTCTGTGTAAAAGTGTATCTAACCTACACCTTTTGCAAGGTTTACGTATTTTACTCCGACTTGTTACAAAATGTATGAGAAAATGTAAATTTATCGCTCATAGCGTGCGAGCGGTGGAAGTGTATTGAAAGTTTATTAACTTACTTCGGCGAGTGTGAGAAATTGTAGTCATCTTTATTTAAAGCTAGTGGACGCCCGCAGCTTCGCTCGCGTGGAATTAGACATAGTTAACAATAGTTTCGTTTATACCTAGTAATATTATATAGTCACTCAGTGAAAATGCAGCTTTTTAATGGTGAATTTTTTTTTTAAATCGATCCAGTAGTTTTTGTGTATATCATATTATAATATAATATAATAAATATAATATTAGTATATACATATAGACTAGGGGGATGCCCGCAGCTTCACTCG